>JBBPTU010001678.1:0-11012 GCA_038094295.1 Tylopilus aff. beelii
GACCGTGAGTTCCCTCGCTCGCCTCTACTGTGCCCACGAGATGACGATTCAGACACAAGGTTCACGGAAACACTACCGTACACTGGACAACGATCAATGCGTCTAAGTGCCTTCACGCGTTCGCGGCACCCGCACACGTTAAGGTATATCCTGGTGCGGAGAAACCGTTGACGAGGAGCGCACCAAAACACTGTCCAGAGATACATGGAAAAGACGGACTCGGGGGCGTCGTCGGACTTCCCTCACCTGATTGCCCCGAGGTGGAGATGCGCTTCGCACGCAACAACGACGGAAAACCTATCTCTGCTTTGCATGGGTTGACGGACGCTGTTAGGAAGACTTGGAACGGAGGCACTGGTCGCAAGGTGACCATCGTATCGAGCGGTCCGATGACGAACATCGCCGTATTCATCTCTGCGCATCCAGAACTTTTGGGCGGCGTGGAACAGTTCGTGTTCATGGGTGGAGGTAACGGGTTTGGTAACATTACGCCTGCTGCAGGTGAGCAACCAGCCTTGGCATGCGTGCTCTTCCTTGACGTATTTACAGAGTACAACATCCTCTGCGATCGTAAGCACGCCTTCCCCCATAACGATCTACTACGATCTCGATTGCCCTTTGCACATACGCAGCCGAAGCAGCACAGATAGTAGTCAACAACCCAGTCAAGACCGTAATGTTACCAATCAACGTCACACACACCGCCATTGTGAATCAAGTCATCCACTCGCGTCTGTGTTCACCCCATCAGAATGACCACGATGCACTCATAACGCCGGCGACGAACCTTCGAAGAACGTTGTCCTCGCTCGTCTCATTTTTCGGCGAGACGTATCGAGAAGTGTTTGGTTTCAAAGACGGTCCACCACTCCACGATGCACTCACGATCGCATACGTCTCCGATCCTACACTATTCCAAGGTGGACGCTTCCATGTAGACGTGGAAACTCGGGGAGAACATACTACTGGGGCAACTATTGTGGATACATGGAACTGCAGGACGTACGATGATAGCTGGGGTCCAAACGGAAAAAATTGCTTGGTATTGGAATCAGTCGAGGTCTGTCGTTCTGCTTGCTGTGGTCTTCTGTTATTGAACCCTAGCTAGGTGAAAGCATTCTTCGATGTCCTGTTGGATTCCATCAATCGATGTGATAAGGTGTCTCCATTAAACACTTAGTAATGTTACATCATTAAAAAACAGACATCCAAATAAACGGAGACATAGCGTATTGGAACGCACGAGGCTAGTAGAATGTAAGTAACTCCAGTCGAGTGGTACAAGACTGGAGGGAAAAGCGTGGCGGACGCGTCGTGCGAGTAACTACGATAGGTAAGTGACACGAAGGTAAAATATCTCTACAGCGGGCTGAATATTAATCCCCAGCATAGTGAAATACATATCGAAAGGTAATATCACAACGACGCTCTGTTTGAGTGTCATATTGGGTGATCTGTCCATTCGCACTATCAACCGTGACCCTCACTCGTTGTGTCATCCACAATGTAGTGCCGTTTCCCCCTCCCAATCCCGGGTGGTACATTTTTATGAAGGGCGGTCAAATGATTGTTCGTCTCACCAAACGCACGAGTGTGCAATATCAAGTTTGCCGAGACAAGGTAGGCCTACGGGGATCAAACAAAAGCTATATGATGTAAGGGACATAGTAAATTGTAGTTTGGTGGTAGCTGTGACTCGGAAAGCAAAATAAAAAAAATCAACAGGAGATAGTACTGTCCTTGTATTCGTTATAAGCGGTCTGTGCATCCTCGTAGAGCGACCCTAATATTTCCTTCTCCTTCTCCTGAAACCCGCTTAAATCCCCTCCAAGAGGGAGGGGCTGCTCATCAGGGTGACGCAACCACTCCAAGATCGACATTTTCCACTGCTTCCACACTTTGCTAGTTGCATTTTTTGGCATGAGTTCGTCAAGTAGCTTCGCGGAATCAGATGGACGCAAAACAAGAAGGATGAACACGATCGCGGTTACACGTGTCCCAAAGGTGTACTTGATCAACGTCGGATTGTCAAGCGCCTTGAACAAGATTTTCCGGTGGATCTGCTTCTTGTCCGAGGAGAATGAATTGTACAGTGCGGAGATAACGAACGAGGCCGCGAACATAGCCTGGCCAAATGATGATGCTCGGAGGAGGAAGAGGGGCTGAATGATGGTTTGGACGAAGAACAGGACAGAGCAAGCGCGGAGAAGGTTGTAGTGACCTTCGCTCGAGAAACGGAGATAGATTCTGCCAGACGTGATGGCGTGAACGGCACGTTCTGCTCCCCTCAACACCACCATGTCTTCGTCAGTAGTAAGTATTCCGTCTCCTGCTTGTGCACAATTTAAAGGCTCTGAGTGAATGAAGTCCAGGTCTGCTAAGCCCAGGACGAGGCAGGACACTCCCCTCACGAGCATGCCGACAAAGATCAACGAGGACGCGCACCAGTCCCCGAAAACGACGCAGAGCACGCATGTAATAATGCTAGAAATGATGGGGATGCCTGCGAAAAGGAGAGTGGGGGCATTGCTGAGCACAGGGCGCATCTCTGAAGCTGGACCCCTGCCGAGTTCAGCGATGGTGACACCGACAGGCGACGTCCTCCTTCCTGGTACTACCTTCCCCTCCGAGTCCCAAGCAGCACATTCCTGCATGAAGAGGGAAGCTATGTGGCTAGTGTGCTCAATAACGAAGTCCGAATGCGCGGCCCGATACCTGGGATTCTTGCAGTCGTCCAATCCGAGCAGAGTTGCCGGGTCCGTCCATATACTTTCGGAGATGGATTTGAGAGAGAGCTTGTCGTTTTTAACGTCATGAGCATAGCCCAGATTTGTGAACGAGTTCAATCGCTTGGCTATCTGGAAAGAGCCGGGGGTATTGTACCAACCCAGCCAGTGCCTGTTCTTGTGGACGTGGGCTGTAGTGGCGAATACAGCATCGTCTCCGCCAAACAAAAGGCTTGTGACGCCTGTCATGCCGAGTGAGAAGTGGGAGGGCCTGTCGAGCAAGAGGAAAGACCGCATGAAGGATCGTTGAAGAAGTGAGAGGTACTAATAGTCCTTGCAGTATATATGTTTCATGCCAGTGGGTGATTCGGAGTTGATCGACGACTCCGGCCAGCCAATAAGGAGCTACTTGGTCATTTCGTTCCTGCCTGGCTTCGTCCCTGCCTGGCTTCAAAGCTTCATCACTGCCCGAGTTCGTCACTCCCAAGTACGTAACTTCCCGAATACGTGGCTGCCAAAGTTCGTCACGGCGTGAATTACCGCGGGAAGTTACCACAATAACTACTTACCACGATAAGAAAACTGGAACGAGATATAGCCGTCAGCCAAACTCGTCCGCGCCGGTCGTGCCTACTGTGTGGATGCTTCGCAATTCGTAACTGCCCAAGTACGTTGCTGCCCAAGTTCGTCACGGCGTGAGTTACCGCGGGAAGTTACCATGATAAGAAAACTGAGGACACCTGGGAAATGGATTTTCCGAACGTCCGAACATCCGGTTGTCCGCGCAAGTGTCCGGTGCAAACAGAGGCAAACAGGCGCATAGATGCTCGCTGCTGTCGGTCAGCGGTTAGCCTCACTGCCCGCCCAGTCGTCCGCTGAGCCCCTTTCACGACAACGACGACAACGGCCAATCTTCCTTCCAAAGACCTCCACAAATGAACCTCGCATCCATGGCCTCGATCATCTCCGATCACCCACTCCTCCAACCGCTCGGTCTTAACCAGCTACTCGTCTTTCTGGCGCTCTCCTCCTCCATCAAGAGCGATATCCTCCTCACTCAGCCCTCAGAGCACGATCCTGCAATTCCACCATTCGTCCTGCCTCCTTCTGTGTTATCCTTTCTGTCCACCGCTTGTGGGTTTTCGATCGCCGCCGTGCAGGAGTGTTGGGAGGTCTTCAGGCAGGTTGTGTGGCTGACAGGTGATTTTGGCGGTTTCCTATGTGCGCCCCCGCCTGTTTTCGCCCAGCACGGAGTCCCGCTTGGATTTAGTGCGTTTTGCAGTGCCGCTGTACCACGGCGGGAAAGTACTGATGATTTCTTTCAGCTGCTCGCACCCTCTACCCACCCCGGTCATTCTGCTCAGTCGCTGGCTGTCCACGAACCGCCAGTGGCCGCCGTATGATGAGAGCTGAACAGAGACAAGCTGTCCTGTTTACGCTCGCACATGGTGCAATTCCAGTTTATTCCGTCCATCTCGTCTGTGAAGGTATGCCATCATTTGTATCATCTTTCATACCTTTCGAGCGGGGTACCTAACATACATTCAACTATAGCGTGCAAGATGAACTACCAACATAACTTTCAAGTCTTTGGAGGACAGCGACACTACTATGGTGGCATTCCTGACGTACTGCAGGTCGGAGAACATCAATTCGTTGAGCGACAGATAGTTGAAGTATGGTTATCGCTGATGGATATCTGGTGCGTGGAATCCACGCGAGCAAGGTACCAGATAGTTGATCGTATTATCCAGCGTTTCGTCCACTTCCTGTGCCCGGTTCTATAACCTCTCACTCTCACAGTCAAATACACCTCCTCCCGGGTGGCCAGCAGGCTTCACAGTGTCCGCTGACCACGTCTGGGATGCCTTCTTGATCTACTCGCTCCTTGAAGATGCAGGAGGCCGTGACGAACTCCTTGTTGTCCCGCACACAGGCAGTCAGCACATGCGGTTCGTGGACCTTGTCCAAGCGCGCAATCAGCGCATGCGGATTGAGGGCCAGCCCGAGATCTCGCATTATTGCAATCGGTGCACACGATGGTACTATGGTCCCGACGGCAAAGGTATGTCCCATGGGTACTATCGTACCACTACCACTTTGGTTCTGACTCTTCGCCTAGTGGATCGGAAGACATCTGTTGTCGTTACCGATGGCATTTGCATTGGCCATCCATGTTGCGCCGTACATAATTGCAAGGTGCCATTGAGTGGCGGAAAAGATCGATTTTGCAGTCTGCACACATATCTCGAGCAGATCTGTGCCGTTGTGGGATGCAACGAGCATGCTATCAAGGACAAGTTGACCTGTGCTGACCCTGAGCATCAGGAAGTGGAGCGCCTCCATCGTGCGCGAGGGCAATCACACTTTCAACTCCGTGATCGTTTGCAGCGCTCGCGCAATATACACCAACATGCATCACGGCGATCAGCTCATAGCCGTGCCCTCTCCCAGCTTACCCTCATGGACAACGAACCGGACTCTTTCATGGTCAATGAAGATGACGGACTCATGGATGGCGTCCCAGTTGAAGTCCCACCTACTGGCACCATCCCTTCTCAATGCGAACCAAAAAGGATTCGGGCCAAGTTCACTCGCGCACGAACACACAATGAACAAGTCGTCGTAGCGCCATGTGGGATGATAATAGGCCGTGATACAATGTTTGGCGCTGAAGCCATTGCCAGTGTTGCGGTCAGACATTTTTCCAGCTGCCTTGCCGACAGCGATAAACTCAACTATTTCACAGGAGTTTCTTAAGCGTGTCTTTCGTGTCAAAGTTCTCAAGCCTGACCATATCATATTCGACAACAACTGCACCCTTGCTCAGCATGTTAAGGGCGATCCCTTCTTCGTGGATGTTGGGCTTTCCGTCGATGTCTTTCATTTCAAGTCCAAGCACAAGGCATCCCATTTATTTTGTCAGGAACACTGCAATCCTGCTGCGTTCCCTGAGCTGATTGGCAAAGAGGGACAAGGTTGGTACTTCAATTCATCCGCTGCTGAACAAGCCAATGTGTGGCTTGGGGGTTACCATGCCATCTGTCGGGAGATGCTGGTGGATAAGTATGATTTCTTTCTCGATCAGATGGTGTTGCGACGGAACCGAGTTACACGGGCCAAGCTGGAGACCCAGGGACATTGTCCCGGGAACTGGCCTGTTACCTAGTACTTAGCCTTTTAGACAATCAATATTACCTTTGTTGCGTTGTCGCAGACCTGTCTCATCAGTCGTGGCTCCCCTTCCAAGTCTCAGTTGTGTACGCACTTGCTTGTCCTACTAGTACATGACTCACTCGCACCTCTGAGTTGCGGTGTTTCCCTGGGGCCCTAAGTCCTCATTCCCTTCAGCAACGGGTTTCAACAACCACACTCTTAATTTTCTTGTCGATGGGCTTTGCTTGCGATGTCTCGACTCGGACTGAGTCCCTACACGTTCCTAAGGACCATTACACTTTATTCACAAAGCGATGTAATAAGACACAGTTCATGGAGAGTACTAGCTACTTGTTCACAGATGCACCGCGCAGTTTGCGCTTTGCAGCTTTCATGTCAGCATCCTTCGAGGGATTGGATGCCATGAAGACGGAGTAACGACCTCCCTCACTGTAGCCTGCTGTGATAGCCTGGTCTCGGACATCTTGTGGAGCCTGGAACCAGCGGGCTTGGTGATCATAGTATGTCGACGACCGGAAGGGGACTCCGAAAAAATGCTCGAACTGAGCCTCAAGGGTATAGCTCCCCCTGCGCTCAAAGAGGAGGCTGCGGTGAACATCAATGGCATAAAAACTGGATGGAAACCGAATGGAGCGGGAGGGAACTCCTGGAACTACTTGCGCAGTTTCTGGCTCAACAACTGGTGAGTCATCATCTGGTTCTTCAGGCTCATCCTCGTCTTTCTCTTCCAGGCTGGCTATATGCGAGCAGTTTGGGTTAGAAAGCTCGAAGAGAGGTGACCATTTGAGTTCAGCAAGACATACCTAAAGGGAGACGCAATGGCAACGATGATGATGCATCCTGATCATGGCGAGGCATCGCTGGCAGTGTGGCTGAAGATGACCTGGATGATGAACGGTGGCGGGAATTGCTCCGTTTGGCAGTGGCACGACGGGGTGTTGAATCGTCAACGATGGTGGAAGTATCATCATCATCAGATACTGCGGATAGATCGAAGTACTCTGAGTCAGACGATTCACTGGCATGTGTGGGGACTCGGAGTGCTTTGTCAACCAGCTTCCGTTTGACATGTTTGCGTTCCAGAGGAAGCATTGTGCGAAGACTAGGCTGATGGCGTGATGATGTTGACTCCACAGCACGACTATATAACTGATCGAAGCTCGGGAATGACTTGACATGGAGGGCCTTGAAAAACAGGCGCTGCGTAGGCTTGGTGATGATGATAGTGCTGCCGAGCTTCATCTTGACCCAACAATGGAGATCAGGATTGAAGTAGTGGACTGGACAGCAAGAGAGCGGCGCAGAACTGGTGTCAGGCGGAGCAAGGTCCAGCTCGACGAGAACCTCTTGGGTCAGCTTGAAATAGGGATAGCAAAACCCCTGAAAGTTGACAGATGTTGGTTCCACGTCATCCTATACCAGAATACACATGAGGTCAAGATAAGAACCACCGGGTTGGACGTACCTCGACAAAACTAAAAGCAATGACACACTCAGTAGCATCTCTGCGGTGTTCCAGTTGCTCAGCATCTCGGGTGCGCTTTCGTTCAGCCCTCTCTTGAGTGGTAGCAATGTGTTCCACGAACACAGGCCGAAGGTGAGAGACATAACGAGGGTTTGGCGACGGGTCGGAAACAGCCAGTTGGGATGATGAACGAGATAGAGTGGTCCGGGAGATATATTCTGATGACGCTTGAGAGGGCTGGCTGGCGGATGGAGGGGCCAGGTGTGACTGCTGCGACTGCTGCGACAGAGTAGGTGATAGTGTACTAGTATGTGACTGATGACGCTGTGCCACTGGCAAGGACTTGGAGTGATCTGTCTGGGGTGCAGTATCGCCGGTATTTGTGTCCAAGTCAGAGAGTAGCAGAGGATCAATGTACGACAAAGACTCGGAGGGAGAGGCTCGGAGCTGTGATGGCTGCAGTGGCACACCATTGATTGCAGGTGTACCAGGTGCGAGTGTGGTCTGCTATGGATGTACGACGAACATATTGTCAATAAGGGACCCACCAGTGGTAGTCATCGAATGAAATAACTCACAGAAGCGGCCTCAGAGGTGGGGAGATGTCCTTCGCAGGTACACCCTCCTGCTGCGCAACAATGCTTGCGACACATGCGCCGTTGACATCGGTGAGCTATCCGTTTTACCTGGCATGTACGATGGGCACACGTTCCACTGGCATTTGCATCGGTGCCACCGGTGGCAGCCTCAGGCTGTATTGTGACCTCTGTGACCGCAGCCAAAGTGGAGCCTGAAGCGATGCCACCCAGGCGCAAGTTGTTCTCTGGAGGAGGCCCAGATGCTATCGCTAAGCACAATTGTTAATGCTGAAACACAAGCCTACTAATATAATACACACCGGTTTGTGCTGTCGTTGGTGAGGTTTTTGGGCTATTGCCCTGCCCATCCGCCCACCGGTACCATTGTTTACAAAGACACTAGAAGATGAACGGATAATCAGTCTCCAAGTCACTGGCAGAGCGAACTGGATCGAAGCAACAGGAAGGGGCTTACAACATAATATGGCCGTCCTGCATGACGAGCATTGGATGGATGAACAAAACGAAGGGGAACCTCCGCATTGCACTTGCCACAGTGGCGCACAGGGGGATATGGTGGAGGGATGAATGCCATCACAGATATGGACTTGAAGTCGAACTTGAACACGCAGTGCAGATCTGTTATTATTCTTTGAGTACAACAACTCGGATCGACTGAGAACGACGTGTAAATTAGCATGAAATACAAGATCTGATCAATGGGCTTACCTCCGAGTCGAAGGAAGACATACTTGAGAAATGGCTCAGAGAGTGGGGATCGGCACTGGGTGGCAATCTCGGGGAATGGTCTGCCCGCACAATGGTGACTCAGAGTCAGAGCACGAACTGCCAGGGAGGGAATGAGTCATTAGAGAGGCAGATCCACGTTGTAATGGTAATGGCAGTGGTTCACTCACATGATGGTGTAAGAGAACAGACATACATCGTTGATCTTGCGTGCAATGTTGACAGACTGGTAAATCTACCAGCCTGAGTGGTGATAGGTCAGCATCAGAGGCGTCAATGGAAGGATCTGACATCAAGATTACCTGCGATAAGGTGTTCTTCGGGGCAGGACACCGGTACCAATCAGAGGCCAACCTGGGGCAGTGTGAAGGCAGGGAAGGTTGCTTAGTACGGCGACTTGGAGCCGTGGCGGCAGAAAAATAGATGGGCCTAGGGGATGGAAGGGAAGGGGGGCGGATGAACAAATGGGCAAGGGGAGAGATGTGCTTTTATACCTCTGACCACGGTGACTTGCAATGAACTAAATGCGGAAATGATGGGTGCGCATTGCGTCATAGGTCGCAAATGCCTACCATCTAGTACTACCTGTGTCATATACCATAAAGAAACAACCGCCTACATTGCCATCAACTCACTTGGACACCTTGGTTATCTCCTGACGACTTGAAGGTGTGTATATTCTGTCATCAGACTATGATCTGAATGCTGGCGGGCATGGCAGAATCTACTAATCTATAATAATCTTCAGACGCACCTACGCAACCCGGTTGATCCCCCTCAGTGCACTTCAAGTCATGATGTGCAAGCAGCAAAGACTCCGAGTTGGAACCATCAATGGCTGCCACTCTGGGCTGCCATGTTCTCAGGCCCGCGGTTATTATGGTGCGCAATAGTTCCAACCTTCACCTGGGCCATTGACCGTCTCACCAACAGACTCGCACGTAGTGGCCACTGGCACCAGCAATACCGAGAACTTGAACACCCAGCATGGACACTCAGGCTTCGAGTTGGTTGATCAATGATGCTGCACCTGGTTATATCACTGATGGACTCACATAGTATTCGACCTGCATCGCCATCCACTGGCATTGAATCCAAGCAAGATCGCGCAGCATCTGTGATATCACTGACAGACTCAGACTCAGCTGGCGATGCTAGACCATTGGCACCGTCTATATCCCAGCACATTTGTGCAACATCTGTGATATCACTGACAGACTCGGACGACGATGTCATACCAGCAGCACCATCCATATCCCAGCATGTCCGTGCAGTGTCTGTGATATCTTTGACAGATTCCGAGCCCGAGGATACACCAGAATGGCCCTCCTCCACCATCTCTCTGAGTCGTCCCATCTGCCTGCGGCGGGCTGTCCCGACTCAAATGCATCCTAGCTTGAAAGCCTACCTTCGTTCGCATGGTAACAGCCTTGAAAACCCGATCATAGTCGAGCGTGCCAGCGTACCTGTATGGCCCGACAACTACCATGTGTATGATATTGCAATGTGTGTCCGCCTGTCGCGCCTCCCGTATCGATCGCAGAGACTGTCAAAACTCTTCTCGGATATGTTCAACATCCCATTCGCACCCTTGTCATTTGTGCACGCACGTAGGATCTTGGAGGCTGCCGAGAACGAAGATCTCCGGGAACGATACATCAAATACGGTCGATCAGAGCGAGGGACATGGGCTTCATTCATCAAGCATGCAAAGTACCCACACCATGCCGGCAGGCGGCGTTGAAACGAACAGAACATCCTAGCCTAATCCCTCACTACTAGTACCCTTTTCTTCGTCTAGATATGTATGGCGGTGCATTTATCATTCTCCTCCTGTCCTTATATCTCGTACTGTGTCTTACTATGGATGTGGATGTGTATTTGTGCAACCCAGTGCGTAATGCGACAGGTGGTGTTGGCTCTGTTTGTGTTCGGACGTGTGCGGACAAACCAGATGTTCGGATGTTCGGAAAGTCCAATTCCTGGACTTTTTGGAATAGTTTCCCTCAAGGCAGTTCACGTCCTTGACGAAGCAACCACGTGAGACGTTGACCCCGCAGCCAGAGGTACAACAAAAGTATTGTTCCATCGGCCGCCGCCGTGTTCCCTACCATGTCCATCCATTATTCGGATTCGTCATGCTACCCCTATGGCTATACTGAAGATGTTTAGATTCTCAAACCTCACCATCACTTCCGAAGCATCGAGGGGGGCGTATACTAGGTCTGGAATTTACTTTCATTACATCACGATTCTCGACCACCTGGAGTTGTAGTTTGAGTACACTGAAAAAGTACGCTTTTCATGGGCTTGCCCGTC
>JBBPTU010001679.1:0-10997 GCA_038094295.1 Tylopilus aff. beelii
GTCGGGAGTCGGAAGATGAACTTGCCATAGGTGTCAACATCACCACCAACAGGCTTTTCGGGCCGTCGCCACGCACACGGGCGTATATATGCGTGTGGGAAATTGCTATGGGCCATGTAAAGACCATCGCGACACTGTTGGAAAGCCGTGTTCTGCTCGCGGTTGTTGATACTTTCCAAATACACTTTACAGACATCGCAAATGCTCCTGCAGATGAGTTCGGTATACCTCTCGATCCGGATTGTGAGTAGAATATTTGTGAGGATGATCGCTCTGACCATCGCGCTAGTGACATATGTGAAGCTTTCCTTGAAGGCTCTGAACGTTACCTGCCTTGCTGGAGTAGCCATCATTGATTTGGATGCACCGAAAGGATTCACTCTGCATACGAACGACCTGCAGGGCCAAGTTTGCGGTAGAGTCCTAACCGTGAGGCTTCCTCTTGCTTCTGTGAAAGCCTTGGTCGCTCTAGACACTTCCAGAAAATCGTGGTCTGAAGCTGCTTCCGTAAACTTCGACATCGTTCTCGACTCGTTCACTTGCCCTGGGAAAAGACGCAACCAGGGTGCATTCTTGCACGAACAGGACATCTTAACCCAAAGAGCTCAGTATCTGCTTGGTCAACTCTCTGAGGCTCGAGTCAACTTTATCAACGGACCACGCGTTTCGGGACGCAGTAGACGGCCCCGCCCGCCCTATCGTGTCCATCGGAATAATCTTTATCTCCCGCCACTCACTCTTCCGCAGTTCTCTCACGTAAAATCTGAGAATACCAACACTCAGCAGGAGCAGCGACATCCCAGTCCCCATACTCGCTGGTCTCGGCTCACTCACCTATCGGAATCGGACGGGGAGAACGTCTCTGAAGTGGACAGGGACGCACGTTTGGCAAGAAGTCGCATCTTTCAGCCGATTCCAACGGTCGATATAGATGATTCGGAGTTATCCGTGTCGGATGACGAGTCGGACAATGCCGACTTGACAGACGGCGGATCGTTGGACAGCGAATGGTCCGCAACTACCCGTGAGTGGCTTGAGCAAGGTGATAGCACTTAGAACTTTCTGACCACCCACTCCCACAGAAGAGTATATTATACTCCGTCATTATGAACGTTTCACCAAGCGTTACAGAGTGTGCTCGTTGGACGACATATCGAACCGCGAAGGTTCGCCATTCGTCATACTAAGAGTACGTCGGTTGCCCAAGAGACTAGCATAATTCATCATATGGTATACTAGGTCCCACCGGCTTCCAGCTTCCCAAAGCCCAGGAATGTCTCAAAACCTTCGTCATTAATCTCTCCGCGCAAGGCGGATTTACCCGCTGACACCGCATCAAGCTCTATGATTCGCATTCAGTGCATCAATGGTCTAGAGGTTCATATCACCCCGCTTTTGCTTGTTCTTTTATCTCGTTTCAAGGATGAAAATGAACAACATGTAATGTGACTTATCTTCTGGTCGATACCGGGCTCAATATTGGAACAGCTTCTCAGCGCAGAGCTGACATTGGATACCGTTCTTGCACGGCGATTATCCAGTTTCGTGTCCTTGGAACAGGGTGTCTCCCCATCGATTACGGCCTTCGATATATTGGTTTGCTCGGCACGTATACGGTTACTGGAACAAATCGTCTTTCACCAGAGCGGTACCGGGCCATCTTCCTTCCCCGGTGGTCCAGAAGACAGCCGGGCCGTTGATGTCATGTTGCATGGTTCATTCACGAATTTACGTGTCCAAAGCATCTCGCAGGCACATCCTTCTACGATGTCTATCCAGGCGACTGCTGACGAACTTTCCATCGCGCTGGGCAGGCTCCCG
Source organism: Tylopilus aff. beelii (assembly GCA_038094295.1). Classification (NCBI taxonomy): domain Eukaryota; kingdom Fungi; phylum Basidiomycota; class Agaricomycetes; order Boletales; family Boletaceae; genus Tylopilus; species Tylopilus aff. beelii. The sequence goes on from JBBPTU010001679.1 coordinate 1,822, forward strand.
CTCACCACGAGAGTTACGCTTGAACCCCCACAACCAGAGTTCTACTTGTCGATGCACGCTCTTCAGGCGAGCCATGCGCCAAGCAACATTGAAATCTCTGCTAGTAACTTCGCAGTTCAGGTGGGCCCATCAGACCCCGAATATATATCTTCTCTGCTACTTGCGGGGAAGAGTCGTGCGAAGATGATTTCGGAAATTTACCGGCAGTGGATTTCCAGATCAACTACCTCATTGTTGACCCTTGTGCGACATATCCTCTGGATCACGAAGGACGACGCCCTCGTAGACCCCCTCTCCATCATTCAGCCTTCCTTTTTGATTCAGCGGGGGCTCCCGCATGCCGCGCGCACGAACGGTCCACTCAAATTCTTGTTTCATCTTCGCCAGTGTCTACGACAGTGCGATCTGACCTTGGACTCTGAGCATCCATGTAGCGATCAGGAAGTGCGGCAACTCATGAAATCCCGTCTGGCCCATCTTACGGTTGACTTGGATGTGCTCGATGAGGTAGATACCAATCCCTGGGATCTATTGTTCCCACCTGAAAATCCAAGTCACGCCAAGTCCCCATCTGCTCTACTATCTGTGACTTGTGGAATAGCGAACATGCACCTAGCTATATTGTCGGGTTCCTCAAAGTCTCACAGTTACATTACGAGCTCCATGCTGCGATTTCAATATCAATACAACCCCCTCGTCCAGTTTCACTCGACATCTCCCACTTCGCTTTCTACGCAGACCCCTCAACAAATCGTTACACTCGGTGTCGCTGATATCTCACTGGTGGCATACCCTCATCTCATCAACTTTGCTCAGGGCGCAATCCGTGTCAACAAGTATTGGCACAACAATCCTACTTCTGATAACCACCCTACTCAAGTCAATCGTTTGCCATCTCAATTCATCTTGGTAGCCCACGTTGAAAACATGAACATGTGTGCCGGGGCAGAGAATCTCACTTTTGAGATTGCAGGTTCTTCATTAGATTTTTCCTCCTCTTCTCTTATCCATGCGAATGTCGGAACGGAGTCCGGAAGCAGTGTACTCTCGTTTGGAGATATCCATGTACGAGCCCGGTCAAAAGGAGCAGATGCAGCTATATCCGAGCAAGATATTCTAGCATCACTGGCCTTGACAAGCGGAAGAATAGATGTAGCCCAACGCCGTGACCTAGCGTCCAAAACGCTCCGAATTATTTTTGGGCTCGAAGAGATTCTATTTAGCGTTCCGCGCAGCGCCATCCGACTCTATCGCTTCATGGAAGAATGGCGAGCCGACTTCCTTCCTGGCGTCGAGGCCACAGCGGAGACGCTTGTCTCGGAACTGAAACGGAGTAGCACCTCGACGATATCTAAGCCCTCGCCAACGCGAAGCACGGAACAGCTTTCCACCGTTCTTCATGTCAATGGACGCATTTCTACGCTAGGCGTCACGCTTCAAGTGATGAGGGGAACATGGCTCTCTTGGACTGTAGACGACACGACCGGTTTCGTTTCTTCCTCGCCTACTTCACCGTCAAAGCGAACATACGACTTCGGCTTGCAACTTGGTTCGCAAGGGTTTACTATAACCTACAAGTCACGCAGCATAGAGCATGCCACTGGATCACCCAGAATTAAATTTATTCTGCCTGCCTTCACGTTGACAGGACACCAAAGAAAGGGTGGCATCGAGCTACTCGGCGCCTTGGACTTTGTAAAGATCATGATCAAACCTACCCACATGGACGCCTTCCTCACGGTGCAACAGAAGTTCGGCCAGGACTTCACAGACTTGCTGGACTTGGTCCGAGAGACTCGCCAGAAGCAATCCGTAGTCTCCGAGCCAAAACGGGTGACAACCAAGGTAGCAAGCAAATTCGTCGTTCAAGTCAACGTCAAGGGCTTTAGACTGGGCTTGGAAGGCCCTTCGTCTGTGTTCTATCTGGAGTGCCAAGACGTCTGGGGAGACATTGCCCAGGAAAGTGATCGGTTGGAATGGAAAGTCCAGCTGCGCAACCTCGCCCTATCGCTGGCGCCGCGCACTAGAGTATCTTCTCAGGAGCATCGGTTCGATGTCAACGAAAAATTGGCGTTCGTGATCATCGACATCACTACGTCAGTGGATGACGGGGTCTTGCAAATTTCCGTCCCAAAAATCCATGCCGTTATGCAACCAAGCTCAATCGGCGAGCTAGGAGACTTTATTGACTATCATCAGGTATGGAACCCTCCTAGACGTGGATGTCATGTTTGACGATCCCTAGGCCGAGCTGCTTGCCCGAAGACAACAAAGAGCTGCGGAACTAGAAGCATTACAAGAGAAGACCAGAGACATTCTAAGAACATTTGAGACACAAGCCCCAAGTTCCAGTGCAGACCAACCTTCGTGGCTGAGCAAGCACATCGTACGGGTGGAGATAGAGCGTATAGGAGTGGCCTTCCCCTTGGCATTGGATCAAAGCGTCGAACTGCCACGACGGCGTAGTCAAGATCCGACATCCATTCGCGCGTTCTTATTCTCCGTGCGGCGAATTAGGTTCAGTTCCCAAAAAGGGGAGGCGGGTCAGATGAATACCAAAGAGCTGTCCTTCCAGTTCATCAACCGGTATGTGACCCTTGCTGAGCATGTGATCACAAAATTGAACTCTCTGCAGGTTCAGACAGAATATACCCACGGACTTCCATTCGGATAGGCACCAAACTCGGAATCGTTTAGTCTACCCTCAAATGATGGCCCAGCTTCGCTCGGATACGTCGTTATCCAAACATCAAATCTGGCTCACCGCTAACATCACCGGGTTTATCCTGGACCTTGATTCGTCTATCTCAGATTATGTCTTCTCTCTCGTTGATGTTTATCAACGGGGGAGAGAGAGGATGGAACGCTTTGCTAGCAGCCTTCCTCAAAGTACAGCTCCTCAAACTCCTGAGGCACTAACTGTCGCAGCTTCTCTGGCTACTGAACGGCCCAGTACGAGTATTTTTGGAGCCATCGTCTTTGAAAGCGGAGAAATCCACGTGCATAGTGAAGGGAGACGGCTGACATCTCCTACATTCTCGGACGATGTGGACGATTCTCTTCCGGTTACGGGCACGGAACTGATTAAGCTGCCAGTCGTGTCTGCATGGATAGAGTACCGAGCATCGTCGAACGTCAGCACCACCTCCCGGCCATTACAACCGTCCATTCTGGTCTTCAAAGCCAAGATACATTCTAGTTACAACACCCTCCACCCCACGCTACTACCATTTGTCTCAGACGTCACCGATTTCGTGCAGGCCCGCCTGCGAACGACCACCCGCATCGATGAGCCCTCCGAGCCTTCGACGGCATTGGAGAGTACTGGGCTTGTACCCTCCTCGCCCTCCACGTTATCTACGGACCTTCAAAAAACCTCTAGGCTACAGATCAATTTTTCTCTTCGCATCGATCAATCTATCCTGGAATTTACGTGTCAACCCGATGTAAACGTCCTAGCGGCCTTGCGGTGGGAAAGCGGAGGATTCGTCGTGAGCGTGTCCCCTGGTGCAAACAGGGTAGCCTTTACTGGGTCTGTCGATGGCCTGACCGCGGGCCTTAAGCATGGGTTCCTGAGCGAAGATTGCGTCAACCTGGCTGCTCGTAACCTTGCCTTTTCGTTGGCGTTCGCCAAGACCGAAGACACTTTGAGGAACCCCGAAAGCACGGTATCCTTGGTCATAAGTACTGACATGTCGGGCGGCGTCCGCTTTTCGCGCCTGCAAGACATGCTGTGCTTCAAGGCAGTCTGGTTGGACCGCATTCCGCTCATCGCTTCGGAGGAACCGACTCCGGAAGTATCGAGGATTCTCTCGGCCTCGCCTGTTCCCCGCGCTCCGAGTCCTGTGACCAAGCAGGAAGTCACCACAGCTATCATCATTCGCATACGGTCAATAGAGGTCGGTGTCGACCTTGGGCAATCCATCAGTAACGTCACCCTCAACATGGATGACACGCTCATTCGCACGCGACTTTCAGAGAGCAGTCGGGAGCTGTCTCTATCGGTTGCGGATGTTGCTATCTTTGCCAAGGGGAATATATCTGGTCATATTGCCGTCGCAGACTGCATGTTCCACACTGTCAGTAGGAACGAGGACGCCTTCCAGTCTGAATCCACCTCTACAAGATTGTTGGAGCTTACCATGACGAGTGGCCCCCTGAGTGCTGAACTGGAGTCGGAGCATCAGCGTTTATTGGTTTACCGGTCAGTCTTCGTGCCAAGTAGGAGACCTATAACTAATTTTGTCGCAGTGCGGATCCCGTCCAGGTGGATATTCATGACGACTGGTCACTTATCTCTTCAGCAACCGGAGACAAGGACAGGCCACTCCTCCTTGCGTTCACAATTCATGGAAAGGAAATTATCGCCCTGGCTACGATATCCACTATCCCTAAGCTCATGCTCTACGTCAACAAATTCAAAATGAACATTGCGATCCAGCGGGCCGGAGCTAGCCGAGAATCTGAGGCCTTCCGCGCTACTCAGGGCCCCAGGCCGGATAATCCACTTACAGAAGTGGCTGCCGCGTTCTTGCAATCCGCAAAGACCAAGTTCAAAGAAGCGGAGACAGATATCTCTTACCTGGTTCGCCAGCAGATGAGCTTTAGGCTCGAATTACTCAGGTTAATCCTGTTCCCGCGTTCGATGGCGGATACCGAATTGGCCCAGTTCATCGGCCGTGACGTACATGCTAGTCTTAACCGGACCGTGCAGGACAGTCTGCCCTCTCGTAGAGAGGTTCACCTTTCGTTCACCTCGTTGGAGATATCCAAATTTAGCCAACTTCAGTCTTTCCTGCCAGCTGCGGCTACTGTCTCGCACGATCCAGCCTGGGTGCCGTCGCTCTTCAAGAACCCCGTAGAGTCCAACATCGTCGGTCTGCCCTCCATGAAGATGCTGATGATTACCGAAGAGTCCGTTCAGGACCTCGTCGCGCGCCTGGTGTATGACTTCTATAGCACGTTCCAAGGCAAAAACAAGAGCCCGGAGGACATTTACATCACTCTCAACATGGCACTGTATGCGTGGCTCACGGGGCTGCGCAAGAACTTGTCGAGGGAACTGGAGCAGGCGCAGGGAGTGACGAGCGCGCAACTACCGAGCAGTCCGCCGCTTGGACCGTCTTCAAGAAAGCGAGGCGTCGGATCTGGTATCGAGGTGTTGTCGGGATCCACCACGCCGCATGTAGACGACGGCACGGTGTCGCCGCCAGCCCGGAACCAAGTCGGAGCGAGCGCGTCCTTTACACCTGCTGACGCACCATCGACAGACCCTGTTACTATTCCCTTGGTCAGACGGATGACACAACCGTACGAAGGGGAGGGTAGCACTCTGTCCACCGCGGCACCCAGCAAGTCGACCAGTTCAGGGAGGGTGACGTTGGCGTATGAACCTCGAGAAAGGAAGATACAGCGTTTGACCATGCGTCAGTTGGGCGAGGCCACGCCAGACGTGATGCATCCTTTCTTTAAAAAGTCAGGGTTCAATCTCGAGGATTCGCTGCCTCAATATGTTCATGAATACGCGACGATGCCATTGGAGGAGATCATGGAGGCACTTTTGAGCTTGTACAGCCAGCAGCTCCGGCGATCAGACAGGGAAAGAAATTACTAGATGTACTTTACAGTCGCTAATACTTATTTTACGTGCACTCTGACTTGAATGCTAGTCTACTGATTGCAGCGAAGTGTCATCGACTCGGAATAGTGCAGTGTTGCCGATCTGTATTCGAGTGTATCTAACATGGATAGCGAAGCACAAGGTTATCACAATAAAGAAAGGAGTAATCTATCTACCAGAAGGTCCACCTGCGCCCACGTTGAAGACACTCAGCAACGCGAAACATCCATAAAGTAGACCAACGGGATATGCGACGAGTAGATGCTGTTCCGACATGCGCAGCACAGCTACAAAAATGCCCGATGCAGAGAATGTGCACCATATAATCGAGAGTAAAGAGAGCAGGTAGCCAACGAATCCACTGGGCGCGAGTATCCGGTGAGTGGACAAAAGTGATGAACGAAACGAGTACGTACTCGAGTGTCACCACGACACTTACTGCGCCGACACCGACCATTGGGAGTAAGCAGTAGCCCAATACAGACACGACGCGGTAAATGTCGATAGCCTTGTCAGACATGAGGTTGAGAAGAGTGTAGATCGACATCGACCCCAGCAAGCCGAATCCATAGATATAGCCAAACTGCGGTTTTCCGGACTGTCACGCTCCGTGAGTCGAACAGTCAGCATCAAAAGGGAGGATTCACTGACCAGAAGCAAAAGCATCCCAAACAAGAAAAAGAAGAGGAGGGGACCTGCTAGGTCAGCATCGTCCATGATACGTTCGTCCACTTTCTGGAGAGGATTGAGAACGGTCATGGACTTGGCCCATATGTGCGAAAAGTTGATGCCCAGTTCTGCAGACGAGGTTTGAGATAGATGCGTGAAGGTGTGATGCCGCTCACCTTCGAGTAATGGCGGCTCGCCTTCGATTCCGCCCGTGCCAAAGGCGGTCCACCAGCCACCCTGCTGCTGAATGGTACCACCGTACGCCTGAGCGACACCCCCAGATGGCACGGCGGCCGCCGTGCCCATATTGCCTTCTAGACTCGAACGCGAGCCAGGGTAGAACTGGCCCTGGTCAGAGCCTGCAGCATAAAACTGGAGGGGTACATTTTGCTGGGCGTGCATGGGGTAATAAGGACCGGCGTGTGAGGAGGACGCGGCATAGTGGTTGTTCGAGTCCTGCCACATTGTGAGTTGGACGCGGTCCTCGTCGTGGTCGTGTCGTGGTCAAGCTCGGCAGTTTCCGCAGTGCTCCTGTGTAGCACGCCTCGTTTACCATGGCAAGTCCCCTTTTCGCCGGTAATGCGCACCATGACTGACACCACGGACAGCCCCAGGTATCTTGGACGCCGTTTGGAAGCTCTTGCACGCCCTGATCTATAAATTGTAGAACGAGTACATCGAGGAGCACATCAAACGTCATGGCAGACGACTAGATTATTACGAACGGAAGTAAGCATCGCGCAATCTTCCCGACCGATCCATCCAACTACGAGCTCTTCAGGCGCAAGAGGGAAGCCCGTGCCGTCCACAAATCGTCCGCAGTTGCCCAGAAGACGTTTGGTCTCAAGGCGAAAATCCTTCACGCGAGACGTCACGCAGAAAAGGTCCAACTCAAGAAGACGCTCAAAGCGCACGACCAGCGCAACGTCAAGCAGGCGGACTCTTCTGCTGTCCCAGATGGTGCCCTCCCCACATACCTTCTCGACCGCGAGGGCCAAAAAGATGCCAAGGCACTCTCATCGGCCATCAAACAGAAGCGCAAAGACAAGGCCGCGAAATACTCAGTGCCTTTGCCCAGAGTTCGTGGTATCGCTGAAGATGAGATATTCAAGGTTGTCAAGACCGGCAAGAGTAAGAAAAAATCGTGGAAACGAATGGTGACGAAAGCCACCTTTGTTGGTGAAAGCTTTACTCGAAAACCCGTCAAGATGGAGCGATTCATCAGACCGATGGCCTTGCGATATAAAAAAGCCAACGTTACACATCGTGAGTGTCTGCAGTGTCAACCTGATTGTCACTCAACCACTCCAATAGCCGACCTAAAAGCAACATTCCAGCTGCAGATACTAAGTGTCAAGAAAAACCCTCAATCGCCAATGTATACCCAGCTCGGTGTCTTGACAAAAGGGACAGTGATCGAAGTCAATGTCTCAGAATTAGGAATGGTTACGACGGGAGGCAAGGTCGTGTTTGGCAAGTATGCACAGGTAACGAACAATCCAGAGAATGATGGTTGTGTGAATGCTGTACTTCGTGAGTTTCCTCGTTTCTCCAAGTTGTCTTGCTGATGCATTGGACCACAGTCGTATAAAATCAGTACTTAGTATTCCCTGTGTATCCTATTAGACGCTTATTATGTAGCAAATGTAATGTTGGTGGATGTTTTGCTAACTTGGAACTACATATCCCATGTCGACGTCCAACTCGCCTCTACCAAACTCGCACTCTGCGTCGCCTGCACCACAGACATTCCGCCATGCGATCACCCCACAAGACCGTCAACGCTCACAGCTGGACCGGTTGCTCAAGGATCCCAGTAGACCCGCCTTTATTCCTCCTCCGCCGAAGGAGAAGGCGATCCGTCCTGCACGAGAAATGATGAAGAATGTACAAGGCTCGAGTGCTGGTGCGGGAAGTGGCGAGTTCCACGTCTACAAGGCGGGCCGGAGACGAGAGTACGAGAGGCTGAAGCTCATGGAGGACGAATCCAGGAAAGTATGTACTACGCATACCTCCGCCATGTCTCGTCCTATTCAACTCGGGTATCATTTAACAGGAAGCAGAGACGGAGGAATTTGAACGACGGCGTAAAGAAGCTGAAGATCTTGCAGAGGCAAAGACTGCGAGGAATCGCGCAAAGAGGCAGAAAAAGAAAGAGCGCTCGAAGGCCAAGTCTTCGGATAAAGCTGGCCCCAGCGAGGGTCCGTCTGGCACGTCTGACATGCCATTGAAGAAACGTAGACTGGTGAACGGGAAGGAACTTGTTTTCAGAAAGCCCGGAGAGGAGAGTGATGAGGACGAGGATGAGAATAGTCCTGCCCAACGGGAACCCGTACCCGTCGCTACTGACGAGCCTGTCCCTCAGACGACCGAGGCAGACCACATAGCGACAGGGCAGAAGATCACTATTCACGAGGACGATTGACTGTGGAAACAATCAATCACGCTGTACTCCCTTTTGTTCTCGAAAATCTTGCTCGGCTCTCTGACCTCTGGATTAACGGACAGCCTGGACAGGTGAAGGCGATGTAAATCACTCACAGCTGTACTCTACATTCATTAATGGCACAGCGTCACATCCCGAGCGGCCTACTTGTCGACCACTAGTTGAGTTGAATACGGGACCTACTACATGAACTGAGCAACCACCCAGGCCGAATGAGGTCACTCATTGGATCGCATAGCTATTAACTTAGGATGACGCTTCCTTCCAGTCTGCGTGTAACTAGGTTCATTTTTACTTTTGGAGTTGAGCCCATGAGTCACTGCGTCACTTAGACAATGCCGTGAGACATGACAAATAGTCTTGCTAATCTTTGCGCCGTCTGATGACTCGGACCCGGAATAAAACCAGCGAGGGACTCTCCTCGATACCTCATGGCGAAGC
>JBBPTU010001680.1:0-10996 GCA_038094295.1 Tylopilus aff. beelii
CTCCAGAACTTGAGTTACTAGTAACCTTTCAAGTCCACCATGCGCGACATCGCCGGCGCATTTCTTCCGCACCTTCTCAACGTAGAACCTGGTGCACAGTTCACGTTCAGCCTGCCTATCGTGACTTCTTCCGCGGGGAACAAGTATTATGCGAAACTCGGCAGTGTCACCGAATCGGAGCAATACATGGGAGAGGCAGAATCTCTCAAAGCTATCCACGCCGCTGCTCCGGGATTAGCTCCAAGGGTGCTCGCATCTGGAATAATCGACAGTGATTCAGATGAGATGGTTGGCAGACCACACTTCCTCTCCGAGTACAAGGATATCGGATCCTTGTCAGGAGAATCAGCCTCGCTCCTGGGTGAAAGAATAGCCACTGAACTCCATGCCTTCAAGAGTTCCAAGGGTTTTGGATTTGACGTTCCGACCTACTGCGGGGCGACGAGGCAGGAGAATGGATGGTTTGAGACTTGGGAAGAATGCTATAGTGTCATGATCGAGAACCTCTTACTGAAGCTTAGAGATAGACAAGGGAGTACAGGGCTGATCCTCAAAGGCGAAGAGGTGAGATCGAGGTGGGTCATGCTCAACAATTTGCCTGGCGGTGCACTCATCGCGAAGAGTTATACCATGGTTACTCCGCCCATTGAAGATAAAACCAGTCCTCCTTCATGGTGATCTTTGGGTATGTTGTGGAATCAAGTGGATCAAATGCAGAATGAATTCGGACTTGGCAGAGTGGGAACACCGGAGTTGATCGTGCCAATGGACAACCCGTCATATTCGACCCTTCCTCGTACTTCGGGCACAACGAAGCAGAGTGAGTAAAGTATTCGCCGGACCAATTCACCAGCTCTGAGACCTTGCAAAGCCTCGCTATTGCTCGTATATTTGGTGGAATCCCGAACACATTCTTCTCCAGCTACCACAAGAATATGCCGAAAAGCGAACCTGTGGAACAATATGATCTACGGGCTGACCTGTACGAGCTCTACCATTATCTCAACCACACGGTGCTCTTTGGAGTGAGTATATGCAGTAGTAAATGCAAAATTATTGATGATCTTCGATGTAGGGTGGATATGCCAATGGTGCACTTGGAAAGATGAACAGACTCTTGCGTGACTGTCCTTCGTAGCCTGAGACCTGTAAATCTTAGTATGATTAGTCATGCACTTACCGTCGGTTCGGGAAACTCCCCATGGCACTAACAAGCATCAACAAGGCTTACTCGTCCTCGTCGACGTCGACGACGCGCCCAGCCTTCGTCTTCCTGCCGTCATCACCGCTGTCGACATTTCTCATATCAACGTTGTGCGCTGGTATAAAAGGCTCTTACTTCTGACATCTTAAAATCCATGAGCCAAGGTACCGAAACATAACTTTGTTACTAACATCTTCTGAGGCATTTCTTGGAGATCACGACCCTTCTCAAAACACGTTTCCGTACGATGACACAAATTACGGGATGGACGACGAGGAAGAGGAATACGAGGAGATAACTCAGGAAGACTGTTGGACCGTCATTTCCAGTTTCTTCGAGCAGAAAGGTCTTGTTCGGCAACAGTTGGACTCGTTCGACGAATTCGTCCAAAACACCATGCAGGAGCTTGTCGATGAAAATGCTGACCTTATACTGGATCAAGCTGACCAACATACTGGCCATGATTCCGACATGACGCGACGCTACGAGATCAAGTTCGGGCAGATATATCTATCACGACCAACAGTCACGGAAGCGGATGGATCTGTCGTTCCCGTCTTCCCTCAGGAAGCACGTCTGCGAAACTTGACGTATTCTGCCCCGTTGTACATTGAAATGAGGAAGAGAGTAATGATAGGTCGCGAAGATCCAGATGGAGTTCCTGGAGATGTCATATGGGAACCTGAGGGGCACGAGAGTCCTGATGATGCGACAAAGGTATGGATTGGCAAGGCAAGTACTCTTCTGTCTGAGTACGTCGCTAGGGCTAATCCATTCCTGTAGGTTCCCATCATGTTACGTTCTACCTTTTGCATCCTCAGAGGCCTACAAGACCAAGATCTCTATGACCTTAACGAGTGCCCGTACGATTCCGGAGGATACTTCATCATAAACGGGTCCGAAAAGGTTTTAATTGCCCAGGAGCGCATGGCAACGAATCATGTATATGTCTTCGCGAAGGCTCAACCTTCTCCCATAAATTTCCTCGCCGAAATACGGAGTGCCGTCGAGAAGGGTGGAAAGACAATCAGTCAATTCCAAGTGAAGATGTTCCACCGCAACCAAGAACGATCTGTGCGTACTGGACCCCTTCCCGATTCTTGCATTTACCCTCGTCTAGCTTGGGAATGTCATGAAGGCCACAATCCCGTACATTCGCGTCGACATTCCCATCTGGGTTGTCTTCCGTGCCCTCGGAGTCCTTTCTGACCGCGATATTCTCGAACACATTTGTTATGATATGCAAGACTCGCAAATGCTCGAGATGCTCAAGCCCTGTATTGATGAAGGCTTCGTTATTCAAGACCGTGAAGTAGCCCTTGACTTCATTGGCAACCGAGGTACCACTACTGGTCTATCCAGAGAACGACGTATCCGTTATGCCCAAGAGATTCTACAGAAGGAAATGCTACCACATGTTTCTATGGCAGAGGGTTCGGAATCCAAGAAAGCATATTTCTTCGGCTACATGATTCATCGACTATTGCTCGCCGCCTTAGAACGGCGAGAACTCGATGATCGTGATCACTTTGGCAAGAAACGCCTTGACTTGGCCGGTCCCTTACTTGCCAATCTTTTCCGCATGCTGTTTAAGAAGTTGACAAAGGACGTTTACCGATACCTTCAGAAGGTATGGCCAAACGTATTCTGTACCACCTACGCCTGTATTCAGATCATTGTTAGTGCGTTGAGACCCACAAGGAGTTCAATCTCTCTTTGGCCGTTAAACATCAAACTATTACCAACGGTCTCAAGTACTCCTTGGCCACTGGTAATTGGGGTGACCAGAAGAAATCAATGTCTTCAAAAGCCGGTGTATCCCAAGTGCTTAACCGATACACTTATGCCTCTACTCTATCCCATCTTCGTCGTTGTAACACACCACTTGGTCGGGAGGGAAAGATTGCCAAGCCTCGTCAGCTGCACAATACCCACTGGGGAATGGTCTGCCCTGCGGAAACTCCGGAAGGACAAGCTTGTGGTCTTGTCAAGAACTTAGCGCTCATGGCGTGTATTTCTGTCGGTTCATATTCCGCTCCCGTAATCGAGTTCTTGGAGGAGTGGGGTCTCGAATCGCTTGAAGAGAACGCGCATTCGTCGACCCCCTGTACAAAGGTTTTCGTAAACGGCGTCTGGATGGGTGTGCATCGTGATCCGGCAAACCTTGTCAAGACGATCAAGAAGCTTCGTCGAAAGGATGACATTAGTCCTGAAGTTTCGGTTGTCCGCGACATCCGTGAGAGGGAGCTTCGTCTCTATACCGACGCGGGGCGAGTTTGTCGACCTCTCTTCATTGTCGAAAGTCAGCAGCTTTCCCTGCAGAAAAAACACATCAAGTGGATAAATCAGGGCTACCGCGATGACGACGGTGAAGAGTTCAAATGGGAGCAGCTAGTGAAGACAGGGATAATCGAGTTGCTGGATGCCGAGGAAGAAGAAACGGTGATGATTTCCATGACTCCAGAAGACTTGGAGAATTCCAGGTTGCAATCAGCAGGAATCAATCCTCACGAGAACGATGGAGACTTTGACCCCGCGGCGCGGCTCAAGGCTGGGATCAATGCGCACACATGGACTCACTGCGAGATCCATCCGAGTATGATCCTTGGTGTCTGTGCTAGTATCATTCCTTTCCCCGATCACAACCAGGTGTGTACTTCTCCAGCGTGGGTTGTTAGTCGTCTTACAAGTTCGTAGTCCCCGCGTAATACCTACCAATCTGCTATGGGTAAACAAGCTATGGGTATCTACCTTACGAACTTCTTGGTTCGAATGGACACGATGGCGAACATCTTGTACTACCCCCAAAAACCCCTGGCTACGACACGGTCCATGGAGTATCTCAAATTCCGTGAACTCCCTGCTGGTCAGAACGCCATCGTCGCCATTCTCTGCTACAGTGGTTACAATCAAGAAGATTCCGTCATCATGAACCAAAGTTCTATTGATCGAGGTCTCTTCCGAAGCATATACTACCGCAGTTACATGGACCTTGAAAAGAAGAGCGGAGTCCAACAACTGGAGGAATTCGAGAAGCCAACTCGCGACACTACCCTTCGCATGAAACACGGCACTTATGACAAATTGGAGGATGACGGTCTCATTGCGCCTGGAACAAACGTCAAGGGGGAAGATATCATTATCGGAAAGACAGCGCCGATTCCCCCGGACAGCGAAGAGTTGGGACAACGGACGCGGACACATACGCGAAGAGATGTCTCGACACCGCTCAAGAGTACCGAGAACGGTATCGTCGATCAGGTACTGATCACGACCAACTCCGAGGGGCAAAAGTTTGTCAAAGTCCGCGTGCGCTCTACGCGCATCCCCCAGATCGGCGACAAGTTTGCCTCCCGTCACGGACAAAAAGGTACGATCGGGATCACCTACCGTCAAGAGGACATGCCGTTCACCGCGGAGGGCATCGTACCGGACCTGGTCATCAACCCGCACGCCATTCCGTCGCGCATGACCATCGGCCACTTGGTCGAGTGTCTGCTGTCGAAAGTCGCCACGCTCATCGGCAACGAGGGCGACGCGACGCCCTTTACGGATCTCACGGTCGAGTCGGTCTCGACCTTTCTTCGCCAGAAGGGCTACCAATCGCGTGGCCTCGAGGTCATGTTCCACGGCCACACGGGCAAGAAACTCCAGGCGCAAATATACCTCGGTCCGACGTACTACCAGCGTCTCAAGCACATGGTGGACGACAAGATCCACTCTCGCGCCAGAGGACCCGTGCAGATTCTGACGAGGCAGCCCGTGGAAGGTCGTAGTCGTGACGGTGGTCTTCGTTTCGGAGAGATGGAACGTGACTGTATGATCTCTCATGGCGTTGCGGCGTTCTTGAAGGAACGCTTGTTCGAAGCGAGTGACGCTTACCGGTTGCACGTTTGTGATATGTGAGTGCTCGACGTCCTTTGTTTGTTGGGATATTGAACGCGCTGGTTCAGTTGCGGTCTCACTGCCATCGCCAACTTGGTGAGTAGGATTCGACTGAACCGATTGGCTTCAGAATACTGACACCTCTCATAGAAAAAGCAAACCTTTGAGGTACGGTGATCAATCTCCAGAAACGTTGCGACATAACTGAGATCTGCATAGTGTCGTGCATGTAAAAACAAGACTGCCTGTTCACAGCTTTACATTCCGTATGCAGCGAAATTGCTCTTCCAGGTTCGTGAAATCATTCCGTTATTTGAGATGACCAGCTCATCCAAACTACCATCCAGGAACTTCAAAGTATGAATATCGCAGCTCGTCTCTATACGGTGTCGACAGGTCGCGTGAGAGATTCCACTTAGGATTATCTCAGAGCTGGACAGTCAGAGGGTTATAGACTTCATGTAATCTACAGATCCTGGTCAACAAAGGCCACGAAATGACCAGGTGTTTAATCATTTCTGTCTTTGTGTTGTCCCTCTTGCATGAGACCAGCCCGCTCATCTGTGGTGCCATTGTCCTCCTCAGACTTGCGTTCCCCACGCCGTCTCTTGGGTGCGCTCTCAGCTTCGTCCTCGCTGCCAGCATCTTCGTCGCCTATCTCAAAGACGACGTGATCGTCCGCGAGCGCCTCGGGTTCCCTGCGGTTATTGACGAGAGTAACCTCGTCGTCATCCTGGACTCGGGTTCGACTTTGAAGCGCTTCGAGGTCATAGTCCTCAGCGTCTTCGTCTTCCTGGGCGATCTCGTCCGACATGGCGAGCGTGGATATCGCGACTGCAAATAAGTATGATGCTGCCCAAAAGAGAGAAGTACTTATCTCCGGTTGTTCTCGGTCGGTCGCCAAAGGTAAGCGATTGACCAAAACGACAAGAAATAGAGTATCGCAAGGTAACCGTCCAGTAGCCACCACCGCACGCGCCAAGATTTAGCAGCATAATCTATAGAGCCGTCAAGCACCAAAGGTATCCACGTTCAACGAACTAACCTTCAGCAAGACGATCGGAAAACGACATGGACGACATTACGAAAAATACGGCGATCACGACAACCGTTGCCAGTAGAATGTAATGCAATCGCTTGAACATGGTCAATTTGTATCTTTGTTTGCGGATGGTGAGTTGCGTCATTGTGCCTAGAAATGATGGTCATTGATTTTGCAGATAAGATATGGCGTGTATATACTACCATTGAGAGCATATAGGATCCACATGAGGAAGCCGCTCAGTGTGAACGCCAGCGGTATTATGAATATCAGAAGAATCAACGCCGATGTTGACTCCAACTCGAGCTCGACGATACCGACCGCGTATAATACTCCAACAACCGTAAGACAAGGAATTCGAGCATACGAAATGGCGTACCTCCAAAGACAAAGTGTGCTCCGGCCAAGAGCTGGCATCTCAACATTGTCTTTCCCAAGGATTCCCGGACAACACTAAGACCAAGCGATACGACTAGGAGCATGAAAAACGACAGTGCATTTCTGCCGGCATCGAGGATAGCGACTGCAAACAAAAGTTCAGCACAAGCAAATCTTGCTGAGCGAATACCCTGACCGACGAAAAGGAAAACCGTTGATGCCGTGTTCCTGCCATGTGCATTAAGATACCTATAGTACACTGCCAGCTCTTGAGCAATCGTTGTTGATAGAGCGGCATGTCGTGACTTACCCCAATTCGCTACCATCTCTATGACAAGAAAGCTGACCAGACCTGACAGATAATACTGCATAGCGATGTAATTAAACGACCGGAATCCTATCTCGTAACGCTGCGCACCTGAATAGGGAGGAGTTCTGTAAGGCGCTTGTAACAGACGTATGCCCAGGCGGAACCAAATAGCGCATATGCGAAAAACATGACTAGATAGAACTGTAAACGACCTATAAGCGCGCTCAAGGGGATGAGAAATAGAACCTACGTTGACTTTGGGATAGTCGGTCGCAGGAAGTTTACCGTCAAAGGTATTTTTGAAAAGAACGAGGCCATTGTACTTGGGATGGAAAGGGACGTCGGTTGGAGCCTGGCGGGCGACAGTCGGATTCATCACTGTGACAGGTACGATGGCTGTGGGAAGTATGTCATGCGATTGTCGCCGCGAATGCAAGGACCAACTCGCCTACGCAATAATATCCGGTTTTACGAACATTGTATTGTATTGGGGACGTGTATGCCAGTGTGCCGGATGGGATGGGGTTTAGGGGATCGTCATCACGGGGGCCCACATGGACCACGACCGGGGCGACACCCCTGAGCTGGGGTGACGTGTTATCTTCCGGGGGAGGGGGAGGAGTTCCCCGAGAGCTATCTCGAGGGGGTAAAGGGACGCCGTCCGTCTGGTTGAGTGTAACGCTCGCGGTCCAGAAGCTGGTCTGCGTGACGGGGGTGTGGTCATCTGGGTCCTCGGTGCCAAAGATGAACTGCCCAATGTTTTCGTAGGAGCACAAGCCGGACTTTACGGCGTCGGTGGTGCAAACGTACGTCTTCTGCTGGGGACGTCTTGGGCGGGCTGTGAGGGCAACGACGGGTCACTCACGGGGAGGGAATCGTCGCTCTTTGAGGTGACCCTGCCGAGGTACTTGACGTCCTTCCACTCGTATATGACCATGGCCACCTGGCCCTGAGACGAGGCGGCATCGAACGTGACTGGTGCCGAGGTGAGTGCGCGCGCGCGATGAGGACGTCTGGCGCACCGTTGATGTAGGTGGCGGGCCCGGCCCACATGCCGGAGCAGACCTGCCTGGCGTAGTCCGAGTCGGAGAAGGGGGCCTCGTAGGCGAGGGCGAGCGCCGCGGCGCCGAGCAGCGGCAGCAGGGAGCGCATCCAGGAGAGTTGTTGTGGCGTGTTGTGCGCCGCCCGCCTTAATGCGCAGTCACGTGGCTCTCCCCTGAAGCGATGCACGGCGACGACGAGGACGTGTTCGACAGCGTCACCTGGGAATCCGCCTCGGCGCCCTATGACGTCGACCCCCGCCTCCGCCCGGCCGGCCCCGGCTTCAAGCAGAGCACCGCCGGCCTCGACGAGCCCCGCGGACCCCACGACCCGCGCTGGGAGGGCCACCTCGTCACCACCGTCAAGGACCCCGTCAAGGAGCTCCCCGAGACAAAGGACGCATACGTCTCCTACCTCGTCACCGCAAAGGTCCGCCCCTGCCATTCGTATGCTCTCTGCGCTCACCCGGCACAGACCAACCTCCCCATCTTTTCCTCGTCCAGCCCGTCCGCTCGCCGGCGGTTCACAGACTTTGTCTTCCTCCGCGACCACCTCGTCAAGGACTTCCCCGCATGCGTGGTGCCAGCGCTCCCCGACAAGCACAGGCTTGGTATGTTTCGCTCGGACTGCACAGCACGACGCTCATCCTCCCAAGAGTACCTTACGGGCGACAGATTCAGCCCAGAATTCATGGAGCGCCGTCGATTAGAGTGAGTCCACCCGGGGGCCGCCGAGACTCGTGGACTGACCGGATGAAGCCTTCATCGGTTCTTGCAGCGGATAGCGCGCCATCCGACCCTGCAACGCAGCACGCTCGTCCGTGCCTTTTTCGAATCTACGGAATGGGTATGGTGTCGCTATCTCTCCCAACGTACTCGTCGTAACTCTGCGATAGCATGTCTTTATGCATCAACATCTCGCTCATCCGCCCGGCCCGGAGCCCACTCCGGGGATCATCGACAACATCTCGGACACTCTCTTGAACGCATTCGCCCGGGTTCGCAAGCCAGACGAACGCTTCTTACACATGCGCGAGTCGGTCGACAAGTTCGAAGAGGGTCTCGTTCTCAGCGAGCGCCTTTGGAATCGTATCCGCGGCCGGACGAATGGTGAGCTGGCGAGCATGCACTGTTGTGTATTCTGAGGCTAAACGTGAGGGCAACGGAATGCGGTGAAGACCTTACGGCGGACTATCATGATCTGGCCGTCGCCGTCCAGGGCCTCGGGTTCCTGGAATCAGGAATTACAGATCCGCTCAATCACTTCTCGAACACATTGCTTGAGTTTTCCGCGCTTCTTCGTCACAAGGTACCAATCTTCTTATCTTTCTTCAGCCAGGCCGTGATATCCCGTTTCCCACCAGACACAGACGACGACCGACCCATTCCTTGTGCATCTTCACTCACTCCTTACCTATTCCCACGCCAATCGAGCTGTCTTGAAGCTTCGCGATCAGAAGCAGCTCGATTTCGAGGAACTTTCCGACTACCTGTCCGGTGTCACGCTTGAACGCGATCGCCTGTCGGCGGTGATATCCGGCCACGCAGGAAGCACGGGACTAGGGCTGAGCGCCTACCTCAAAGACAAGGTAGATGCGATTCGCGGTGCTGATGATGATCGCAGTCGCGTGGAGAAGATGCGGAAATTAGACATCAAGATCAAGGAGGTGTGTCGTCCCTTTCTTCTCCCCCAAAGGCTAAAAGTCGTCTGGGAACTAGCTCCAAGAGGCGGTCACGACTGCGCATGAAACTTCCGACGCCTTCAGCGACGAAACACTGAGGGAACAAACCACCTTCCAGTATTCAAAGGAAGCGGAGATGAAAGAAATGCTGAGTAACCTCGCCGACGGAGAGATCGAATTCTACCAATCCGTAAGTCTCGTACTTGTTTTGCATTAACAGACTCTCCGATATTCGTAGGCGATGGAAGAGTGGGAACGAATTATACCTATTATTCAACGCATACGAGTGGACGTTTAGACCGGTGTATCCTGTTTTATTTACTGCTGCACATGTCGCTGGTATGCTTACGTGGAAATCCATTGGCCATTCACATTTAATTTACTAGTCCCCTTGGCCTTAGACAGGTTTGTCGCCCTCTTTCCCTTTCTCATCGGAATCATTTCTCGGAGTGGGTTTCTTCAGCTTGCAGAGTTTCTCCTCTGATTCCTGCACAGCAAGAGAGAGCTGTGACGTTCGTTAGAGTGGATGGCCTTGCTCGAGTATCATGAGACTCACGGTGACTATGCCAGTTTCAACGACTCGCAGAAAGTGGAGCTGGGCATCGTCTGGTGTCCCCAAGGTGGTATACTGTTTATCAGCCGGCACCCATGGGGGCGGATCCTGATTCATCTCGTCTTGGGGCCCGATCGGCGCCTCCATATCGTCACGAAGCTCCAACAGGATTACGAAAGAGGGGTCGTCTGCCACACGGTCGATAAAAAGTTACTCGAAATGACATGGGGTACTACCTTGAGGGTCAAGCATGCCCAGCTGAGACTCGATCATGCTTAGTTTGACTAAAAATGCACGGAAATACCGACTGAGTGTCGTAGACGTCATCGCTTCCTGGACGCTTGTGAAACCAGAGTCAACCGAATCCATGGAATGCCTATGTGCCTTACCTGACGTCCCTGTCGTACCCTTCGACCTCTATCATGTTTTGCACAGAAAAAATATATCGTTCAAGGGCGACTTGGTTCTTGTCTCTTATCACCACTATCACTTTTTGGATGTTTCCCTGCGCGGGGAGATTCAGCGCTACTTCTCGAACAAGGGGCTTAGGTCGGCGACTCACGCAAGCCAGTTCATCGGCGATGGCCTTGACTGCGCCAGAGATGTACTCATTAAGAGCTGGGTGACGCGACTGAAACACTGGCATGTCATATTTCTTCCTTCTTACGAACAGATCTGGGGGGTAGATCTGACGAACATAGAGGATTGTGTGGATGGCGACCTCGACTGAGAGTAGTTAGGGGGCTGATACGATGGCGAAGCTCTTCGGCCGCTTACTGAACTCGGCCACGCCCTTGACTGCTTCTGGCTATTCAGTTCAGCAGACCGCATTCTCTCCGGGGCTGTAGAGCGGGTGCGTACGGTTAAAGCTGAGCGCTATGTCTGGCATGGTGTTGAGCTGA
>JBBPTU010001681.1:0-10986 GCA_038094295.1 Tylopilus aff. beelii
GCCCCTTGGTACACCATGTCCTTGACAGAAACTGCAGCTAGGGTAGATGGCGCGTTCACCAGCATCCCGATCGTGTGAGCCTTAAATTGATCTTCCATGGGCCAAATTGTGAGCGCGCGTGCTGACTGACTTGGCTATAGCAACCTAAGCAAGTGTGGTACGCCAGAGGGAAGACTAGCAACAGCGTACGAGGTCAGAGACGCGTGCATGCGTGTCGGGTTCTTTTACAGTGAGCCCATTTTTATCATTAAAGACCGCGCTTCAAGGGTGTATCCCAAGTACGAAACCATGGTATCCCTCAGCTGTGCTTGGACAATGTTCTCACTGCGGCGAAAACGTACTTCGGTCTTCCTATGGAGACAAAAATGCAGGTATGGTACTTTTAATACTGTCAATGACGTAGTTGGTTCCTGGCTCTGAGACGATAACTCTGAAGCTATACCACAAGGCCGTCGCCAATTTCAAAGGATACAACCCACCATTTGATACCAACATCGACCCAGCTAATAACAAGAAAGGTGACTTTCACGAAGGCTTTGAGATTGGGTGGGAAGAGATTAATGTCAAATCGCACGATGAAAAGAGGCAAAATGATGGTGCGATGGCAGGTGCCAATGTATGGCCCGTAGATGATTTCCCGGGGTTTCGGGAGGCCTGCCTTGAATACTAGTGCGTCAAATTGATTCAACTTTACGCTTTTGGTTTTCATGTTCTTTCCAGTCATGCAGCGGTCGGTGTTGGCAATGTTCTGTTCCCTCTTTTCGCACTAGCTCTCGGACTACCCGAGACATACTTCAATGATAAGGTCGGCCTTATGCCAGTCGTTCGTGATAAAGTGCACAGAGTGTTTTCAGACACTGAACTCCGCTGCGATCATGAAAATAAATCATTATCCGCTGCAGGATGGACATCCTGAAGTTACTGACGATACCCCCGGTATTGGGGCCCACTCAGAGTGCTTAGTATTTCTTATTTCAGTTATCTACTCTCACTCAATTATTTCTTAGCTTCGAGGTCAGGATCGGCGGGATCCTTTATTATTGAAAAAGGTCTCAAATATCTATTCATAGTGCTTTACTATTCTTTGGCAGCAGCCCGAAATCCAGGCACTCCAGGTCATGAACTCAGAAAAGCGGTGGATTGACGCACCTCCCATCAAAGACACACTGGTCATCAAGTGAGATCATTGAGCTGCGGCATTTTCCTGGAGACTTACACCGTCTGTTCTAGCATTGGTGATCAACTCGCATTGTGGACAAGTGAGCCCTAGCTACTCTGCCATGGGAAGAAGGTATCGAGTGATTTTGTCCAACAGACGATGTCTTCAAGTCTACAATCCATCGAGCTATAAATAGAAGTGGAAAGGAGCGGTACTCTATTCCATTGTTCTTTGGTACGGATTACCATGTCAATATTGAGGTACGTGACTTCTTAGGGGAACACAAGGCGAGAGATGATCGTTATGTAGCCTATACCAAGCTGTGTGTCTGCAGACAGACCAGCGAGATATGGCTCTATCACTGCTGGAGAGCATGTACACAGACGGCTCAGGGAAGCGTATCATACTGTGTGACTACTGTGGTCTTTCCTCTTCTCTGCAGGTCCAGGTTTCCATCTAGTCAGGGACACCTTTGGCAACCTTAAACCTTCGTGAAAACGCAATAAACTATCTATTCATGGGCCGTGAAATCGGCATGTTTCTTCAACAGTCTGGATCGTTGTTGTATTACAAAAGTCTATAAATGTTACTCTATAGGGTATTGGGCCACAAGGTGACATTGTCTATGTGGTGACCAATCCAAGCGCGTTATTTTTCAATTGACCCATCAGAAGATCGGAATGCCATAAATTGCAGGAAACTGGCACAACGGATTTTTTCACGAACGACACTTTGCAAAGCATTTGAAGATTTGTTACCGTCTACTATGAGGACTTTGAATAAACTAGACGCGGTCCGGATTTTGTTTTAAACCCCGAAGAGTGACAGATGCCTGAGTGCTCCTCTGGGTACTCCCCGAGAGTCCCTTTCCGCCGAGTGCGTTTTGGATGCTAATCGTGTTTGATATATTCGGGCTACCTTCAATCGACGGTCTGTACTCGCCTCCTCGACTACCTGATACGCTCGGTGCCAGCTGGTAATCCTCGAAAACAACTTCAGTGAGAGATTACCGCAACCAAGTCGGACTATGCAAGCCGGATGAGATTGGCTTGGTTTTATTTCACTAACTTCCTCCGTACGTATAAGTCGTGACCTTTTCATTGTACCTGCTTCGACCTATCATCCCCAACTGCAGCCAGGAGTGAACTGTAACCAACCCTGCCCACCGTCCTTCGAAGATGCCCGTGAACATACTTTGGGAATAATAAAAGAAATAGTTGGGATGATCGCACTGCTTGGCTTCTAGTAAGTTCGCAGTTCACAGAGTTTAAGTAACATCCTTTGTTAATATCATCATAATCGTTGCATGGTCAGTGGCTTGAAGGGCTACAATCAATCTGAGAGCGAAGTCCCATACGGACGGTTCATAAAATCTGGACATTGAGCCCTATGCAAAGGTGTGTGCATTTCTTCCTTTCGTCGACTGGTACAATATTGTTAAGTGCGGTTGATTCTGTCGATGTTTGCTAATGATCGTATTGTTGAAAACACAGCTAGTAATCGTATCAACCTTCCAGAGGTCATTCTATCGATGAACAGCTTCTCCTGTGACCTTTTCAGCGGGCTTGAAGCTGCGGCTGGAGCTGATAGAAGTACGTTAGCCATTCTCTTTTTTTTATTTCCCGCCATCCTCATACCAGTGATTAAGATGCACCATCACGCACGTCCCATGTATGTACTGTGAAGGATTCACTCAGACGTATTTCACCCCTTCCTGAACACGTGAATTTCTCCTCCCCAATCGCAAGTGCTTGGTGTTCTGTGCGCTTTGTTGTGACGTTGCGTGGAGCTCTTCTGTCGATCAATTGTGACAGCGTTGTTAACTATCGACTTTATAGTTACCATCGTGTCAGCCCTGACATCGTGCTTGCCAAGCCTCGATGACAGGAACTTTGTCCAGCGGTGTCATGGACAATGGCCCAGCGATTCTGTTTTACCCCCTGCTACAGTTATACCTGAGTGCTGGTCTTCCAATCGACATGTTCTAGTTTGGCTTGTCATCTTTCAGAGCTGAGGAATGATATTGGGAAGTTCCTCGTGGGCCTGATAACCGATATGTAGTTAAGACGGACGCAAGGACGCCGCGGTTTGTATCACAAACTTGGGCCACTATGAGGATGATTCCAATAACCAATGCCATGCGAGTGCTTAAATTACAACAATAATACAAGAGTTCTACTTGAACAACCAGATCCGAGCCATTATAGCGGTGAGCCATGAAACGCGAACTGAGACACACAGAATGCAAGAAGAATTAGAGCACTACCAGCGAAAAGCTTGTCATACTTCAATCCCCCCACGTTATGCGGTCTCTCTCTTTCTATCCTTTGGCGTTCCAATAACGCTCGTTCCTCGGCCAACTGGATTTCCGCTCGCTCCCGGCTAGCCTCTGCGGCTTCCCGGGCTCTTCGCTCCTCCCCGAGTAATCGTACTCGGAGTTCAGCTTCAGCCTTTTGCGCAGCAAAATCAGTCCTATACCAACGATTTTCATCCTCCAGTCGCGATTTTTCTGTCGCAATATTCACGACCAGCTGTTCTAGGTCAAATCGAATGTGCTCTATCTTCTGTAGCGAGTTGTTGGCTTCTGCTTGCACCACCTTCTTTTCGTCTTCCGCAAGTGTTGTAGTATCTATGCGTCGGTAGAGTTCTCCAAATGCCTTTGTATGATGTCCAATCTGGCCTGTAAGGGAGCGTAGGGCATCTGTGTCTGTCATGGTGCGAGCAGGTTCCACTCTTTCGTCGGGCGGGTTTCCTTGTGGGGAGAGGGCTGTACGGTCCCTACTGAGTAAATAGCGAAGAATCGCATGCGCTGATGCTTGGGAGCCATCATGGTAGAGCATTCGAGCGTCTTTCTCTTCTACGAGCTCAAAGAACGCGTCTTTGTCGGTGAACCCCTCCTTGTTAGACACAATGAGGACATCCCGGAGAACTGTACCACCACAAAATTTGCTGAAAGCGCGAAAGTTATTGCTCGATCGATTACGCATGCGGTCCTCGGCGAGACAGTGCATATAAATTACTCCACCGAGCTTAACTCCTTCTCTATATCTGTAGATCGGTTCAGCGTATCAGTGTCCCAGCGAATGCGTGCTTACAGTCTTGAAAAGTGATCGCTGATCAGCTTCAGAACTTCCAATACGCTCGGCGACGCGTCGCCAAATCCGGGAGTGTCAATCAATGTGACAGTCCGTCCGTCAAGGGGAAATGTTGATGATTTCAATGAAATGGTAGGGTTTGCAACCGACTCGGTCTTGTCGGCAAGCGAGTCTGATCCGCTGGCTACATTAATGAACTGAGTAAAGAAGTCCTTGGTCAGCCATCACACATTGCGTTGAAAGAGACGACGCACGGCAGATTTCCCGCTTCCGCTGACTCCTATGACGCTGGATGCAAATTCAGGGTACCGTTAGCCTGAGCGACGTGAATAGAGGCTGACGTACGCGACTACCAGGGTTCGCTCGTGCGAGCACATAGTCCTTCTACTTCGCTAGAAAGATAAAAAAGAAGACTAGGACAGCTCAACAGAATGCCGGGAAGGTGGGTACGAGTCTCTTTATATCACCGTGATTCGTGTGCGGGGCAATGTCTCGACCTCCCACATATTGCCCAATCGGAAGTTAG
The DNA here is from genome assembly GCA_038094295.1 of Tylopilus aff. beelii. Lineage (NCBI taxonomy): Eukaryota > Fungi > Basidiomycota > Agaricomycetes > Boletales > Boletaceae > Tylopilus > Tylopilus aff. beelii. Next base: position 4,781 of record JBBPTU010001681.1, read on the forward strand.
GAGAGACACGCGGAGTCCGTGCTGTTTTGAACGTCGAAATGAATTATTCATCGCCTTAGATCCTCGGAAGAGGCGCGGCGGTTAATGCGTTCCGGCAACCAGTCTTGCGGCACCGTAGCGATATTGGATGTAATAACGCTGGAAGTATGGATTGTTGAATGCGTCCATGCGCATACGATTATGGCTGCGAGGTAACAAACAATGATGATGGAATCACAGCCGAACAGTGTGAAGGCGGCTCTGCATGTCCCACATTCTGAATTACATAGTAATATTGTAAGTAGTTGTCAGAAACTGGGCATCATCCCGTATGCCGAATTACACACCGATTCATGCCATGCGATATGCCGTTTTGCCAGTGGGCAGGCTGTTTTCGAGGACCTTCAATTGTCGTGGTGCGCGAGGACGAGCGACGTCACCGGTTGTGTTCGCCGGAGAGTTCCGGTGCGCCTTAGTCACTCAATCGCCTTTGGACAGCGGCATCCGGGCTGAGCCAGGGTTTGTGCCGCGTATGAATATTTGAATGACCGTCAAACCCTACAGCGACTTTACATGTACATACCACCCAGACTCCTTCGCCTGCGTAACACTTCCTCGACCCTGCGCAACTCCACCTGATACTCGCCCGCAAGCTTTGATGTCTTGTCCTGGGCCTCTTCCAACTCTCTCCTGGCAGCTTGGACTTCTTCCTGGAGTTCTTCCTGCGTCTCATCATCTCCGTTTCGCTCCGCCTCTGCCAGTTCCTCTACTAGAGTGTCCAGTTTCTTCTGACGCTGAGTCACCAGTTCCAACATCATCTCGCGTATGTGCTTGTATACGCATGTCTGCATGATATCCACGCCGCCTCCCAACTCCCGCTGAATTCGAAGAATGATGCGGGGTTTATCGACGAGATTTTGGACAATCCGGAGTGCAGATTCCCTTGTGTTATCGTGACGCATCATTCTGGCGCCTTTATCAAGGACCGGTTTGAAGAAGATATCCTTGGTTGCAAGTTCTCTGTATCTGGAGTCACCGACTTCGGGGCTAACCGTATCCCACATGCCGGTGACAAGGAGAACATTTGGGTATGTCTCTTCGCCACAGAGCTCTTGGAACATTCTGAAACTCTGTAAAGCTGAACCAGATACCTTCACGTCGGATATTCTTTGCATGTAAATGATGCCCGCAAACTGTATGCCTGTCCTATAGCTGTGGAAGTGTCGTCAATTCGATCACTGTCAGGCAATCCGTGTGCTTACCTAGAGACAAAGGACGCAGCGATAGTCTTCCATACGTCGCTGTCAGTCAGGGTAGTGTCCCCAAAGCCTGGTGTATCGATCAAAATTACTTCTTTTTCACCGACGTTAAACCTATTTGATGCTTGTACTTCTGAAGTGCAGCTCTCCAGCCCTAGCCCTACGTTAAGTGATGAATTTGATGCCAAGTTGACGAACTAGAGGAGCATCGTGAGCACGCAGCTCATCAGTCAGATCGATTAGTTGACGCACTGTAGTTTTTCCGCTTCCCGTCGGGCCCATGACCCTGATAAAATCCTAAGAGTCACAGCTAGGAGAACGAGGAGCCACGTACGCAATGTAAATGGGCTTTGAAGCAGCATCCTGGGCTGCAGCTGGCATCATTGTGCCCGCTGCTAGTGCTGATTCCTCGTCATTGTCTCTGAGTCTCACACTCCCCTGTCTTCGTGAACCCATGCAAGCAGAAAAGCATCGTGAAACAGCCGAAAAAATCTGAGTCATGCTCAATCGGTAGTATCGTCGACGGTCGACAAAGGTGAATATTGAACAGTGAGAATTTGAAGTCGCTCACGAGAGGCGTGTTAGCAGCGTTGTGGCTAGTCACATTATTGATCCAACTTGCGGAGAACACCTGGCATAATGAAACGTGAATTCCATGAATTAAACCTCGAGGACATCTCCCAAATTGGTACGGCTACCCTTCATGTGGTCGTTTGAGAATAACTAAGAACAGAGGTGGGCAGTGCGAGACTAAAAATTCTTTGCAGTCAGTTAGATAAATGTATGTAGGCCCTGCGAGTTACATATTACTTAAGAGTGGGAGGCTGACACCTTCATTCCCGCAGCACCGTATTATTTCCGGGAACTAATGAAAAAGTTTTTCGCTTGGTTCCGCAGTTGCTTTCCGGGGAGAATACCCCGGGAATTATCGGGGGCGCCTGTCTCTCCGGAAGGAACCAAATTAGGGTGTTCCATTCCAGGGTTTACGGCACATGTTGTGAACGGAGGTCCAGAACGCTGATGGGAAAGAAGCATTCAAGTTAGTTCTAGATCTTCTAACCAGCGCAATGCGCATAGATGTACACTCATCGTCATTGCTACCACTTTGAAGTCGTTTCCTGACTGTCACACGGCCCTACTAAAAGGAGCGCCAGCTGGCATTCCGACAAAACACCGACCCATGAACCCAAAGTCGCGATGCTTTCACTCGTCATCTAAGGAGAATGCGGAAACCTCGTGGAGGGCCTCAAGGCCGATCAGCCATAGTAGAAAGGTGAAAGCGGCACCTTACCCACCTGGATCCACGTCGGCGCCCCAAAAGATGGTGCAGAGCGCAGCCGCGACGCTTACTGGTGATAAAAGGCATACTCGGAAACTTGATCCCATCCCCTGTCCAGTGGCCCAAAGTTCGTGATAGGACAGCAGTTTCAACGCATTCCGTAACCTGTATCACAACATTAATGGTCTCTGAGTCTAGAGAAGACAGCATGAGGGAAGACAGTATGAGAGTTGCGTGCGTTAGTCCTTGCTCCTCGACGTTGCTTCCTCTTAGGTCCTATCCATAGTATCATGGGAGCGACTGGCAGCGGGAAATCGACCGTAGGTGCTTCCACTTAATGCTATTAGAATGCCAACAAACATCGTCAGTTTATTAATGTCGCAAGCGGATCACACTTGACCGTCAGTGATTCGCTCGAGAGTTGTACCGTCGAAGTGGAAACGTCCACCTTCTCCCTCGACGGGCTGACAGTCACTTTGATTGATACGCCTGGGTTCGACGACACGACACGAAGTGACACGGATGTCCTCAGGTCCATAACGGACTATCTCTCGAGCTCGTGAGTATACACTATTTATCCAGTCGCGAGAGATTAAACGTACCTCCGTATGAAGATACAGCCAAGGAGCTAGGCTAGCTGGCCTGATTTACATGCATCGCATCGCCGATAACAAGATGGGTGGTCCGTCGAGAAGAAATTTCCACATCTTCCGCAACCTTTGCGGTGACGCCGGTCTCCAAAACGTTCTCCTCGTGACCAACATGTGGTCTAAAGTGAATCCAGACGATGGGGAGGCGCGGGAACGCGAGCTCGCGAGGAAGGAGAAGTTCTTCAAGCCAGCGCTCGACAAGGGAGCGCGGATGCTCCGCCACGATGGTTCGCCGGAGTCAGCGCATGCGATTCTTCGCCATTTGATCGGTCGGGAGCCCTCGACGCTTCTTGTCCAAGACGAGATGGTGAATCAAGAGAAAGACCTCGCACACACCACCGTCGGCGCACACATTATGCGCGAGTTGAAGGAGCAGGGTGAACGCCACACAGCAGCGCTGGACGACTTGTGTCTAGGAATAGAGGCGGCAAGGATCGCAGAAGACGAGGAGACTAAAGAGGTACTCCAGGGAGAAGCCAGGAAAGCACGAGAGAGGATAGAGAGGATCCGCGGTGACCTCGAGCGGATGGTCACAAATTTTGCAACAGAGAATTCGCGACTCGAGAGTGAGAATAGGCGGTATAAAAGGGATTTCAGGAAGCAGAAAGCGGACGCTAAACACAAAGAAGAGCTATATGAACAGGAACGTGGGGCTCGTGAGCTCGCAGAGACTGAAAGAAGACAAGCTGAAGCACAACTTGCTTCTGAGCGTGAGTCATGGGAACACGAGAGGAAGGAGCTTAGACGACTAGAACAGGAGAAGGAGGAACGAGAAAGGCAAGAACGCGAGAGGCCGTCAGGTAGTATTTTTGGTTGTCTCATGCAGTGATAGGCCGTTTATTCCAACGGTGTCCTTCAAGTTTGTCACGAACGTTTATGGTACTAGTAACGTTATATTCTACTGACACCATCTCTTCCTTGTCTAGTGGGAGGGATGTCGTCTTCAGAAGATGGTTCGAGACTACATATGAGATTAGTACAGTCAAAGCTAAATATGAGCGCAGAACTGTTCTGCAAAATAAAAACACGAATGAGTCTTCTCAGGTAGTCAACTCAGTGATCAGATCGAACGAAGTTCTTATACTGCAATACAGTAATAAATCCATGAAATGTGGAGCCAGATCCAGACTCCAGGGGTAGTAGATTGATGTTCGCACGTCTAGGGCATCAGGGGAGAACTCTAGAGCACCATAAATGTAATCGCGACCGTCTTGAGGACAAGACGAACCAGCATCCTAGAAATGTCAAAAAAACTGGAACAGCATACAAAGTTCGGTAACCAGGTTACTCTGCTTCAACCCCTTCTTCTTCCTCCGCAAGAAGTCTTTCAACCTCTAATGCCGCCATACAGCCACTGCCTGCACTAGTAATTGCTTGTCTGTAACGCTTGTCTTGCACGTCACCTGCTGCGAAGACACCCTTGACACTGGTTTGTGTTGTACCGGGCACGGTGATAATGTAGCCCTCTTCGTCTGTGTGCAGTTGATTGCGAACGAGGGCTGTAGCTGGTTCATGCCCAATTGCGTAAAAGAGACCGTTGACGGGGAGGTCTTTTTCTTCCCTCGTAAGCACATTCTTAATGCGAAGATTGTTGAGGAGATCGCCGTCTCCCTGGCACTCGGTGGCGACTGTGTTCCAAAGAATGGTCTACACAAAATATCAACATCGGCACACGCGATCATAACTTGAGAACGAGTCCACGTACAATCTTGGGGTTGTTCTTTAAACGTTTCGCCATGATCTTCGAAGCACGGAGTTCCCCTCTGCGTACGAGGACATAGACATGAGAACCATACTTCGTAAGGTCTGATAAGGGAAATGGAATTAAAGTACTGCTAAAGCGAGATATTTCCTGCTTACAGGTCGCCTCCTCTGCTGCAGAGTCTCCACCTCCTATGACGGCGAGTGGTTTATTCCTGTCCATCGTGTGTATGAGTGGGCAAATTTATATAGCATATCTCGACGACAACGAAAGCTACCTGAATATCGGAACGGCACCGTCACAGACAGCACAAGCACTAATTCCACTTTGCCAGTACGTATCTTCGCCTTTAAGTCCGAGGCGTTTCGCGCTAGCACCTGTTGCGATGATAACGGCTTCCGCTGTCTCAGATTCATCGTCCTCTTGACCTTCGCGCCAGTACCGGAACGGGCGTGCAGACAAGTCGATTTTTGATACAGTCTCTGTGATAACCCGAGTTCCGAACCTTATCGATTGCTCGCGAAACTTGTCCATCAGCTCAGGTCCCATGATCCCGGTGGGAAAACCGGGGTAGTTCTCAACTAGAGGCAGAAAGTGAACAAGGGTTTAGTATACTTTGAAATACAGACAAACTTTCAGTAGTCGTAGTGAGCTGACCACCAGCTGCAAAACCGTTTGCCATAAAACCCTCGAAGAGTACAGGGTTAAGATTGGCACGAGCGAGATAGACAGCAGCGGTGTGCCCAGCGGGACCAGAACCAATGATAACCTGGATGTAGACAGACAACTTCTAGAGGGACGCTCGCGCAACATCTAAGGAGGTGACGCACAACTTTAGAATGCATCTTTGTGCTTTTGGGTATGGTTCCGTTCGTGAGAGGTGCCATATAGTTCACAGATCGAAACTGAAGTGTATCTTGTGTGAGGGAGAGTAGAGAGGTAGAAGCGGCTGGAAACAAGGTGGCCCTGAGGGCTTTTGCAAGTATACGAGTGCGCGAAAACAGCTTGGCAAAGGAGGAGATCTGTCATGATGAGACGGCGGCGATTCGGATTGAGTGATCACGTGATTGAACCGTTACAAATTGATCACGAGGCTTCGGCAGATTGGTCATGCGCAGGGGTCGCGAGCCGGAAGGCGAATCGAGACGCTCCCAAGGGGTAGCCATCCGGGAGCCGACGAACCCCACCCAAGGGGTCGACGCCGACGACACACCAACAGTCGTGACAACGCGTCCATGCCAACCCCACCTCTGCGCCGACAATGACAACGACGCAGCAGCGGCAGCAGCCACGCTGTCACCACCACCGCGTCGTCAGCTGTGACGACGCTCCACCAC
>JBBPTU010001682.1:0-10982 GCA_038094295.1 Tylopilus aff. beelii
GATCTCTGGGGTGAGCGCGTAGAGTACGCCGTACATCATCTATCCCGAGGACGATGAGCGCAAGCGTGATCGAAAAAGAGAGTGACAAACGTTACTGCAGAACGCGTAGCCACAGTTCCACCCCAAGAGCTGGTTCGACGTCTGGGCGGTGGTGCTCGCGTAGAGGAACGCGCTGGTGAGCCCTTTAGTTCGCGAGAGGTCGTTGAGCGGAGTAGATGCTTGCAAGGGAGAGGGACTCGCCTGCGGAGATGGCAAAGGTGCCTCTGCGCCCGATGAAGGGGACCTCGACAGCCCATCCTGCGAGGAAGGCAGCGGGGACGCCTGTCAAGCTTAGGATCACTTGCTGTCGTCAAACGACGTGAGTATAAGTCGACGTCGCGCGCAAGGAAGCATACATTGCGGTAAGTTATATAGACGGAGCCATCCCCAAATACTGCCCCTCGAGTAGCCAACCTTGACAGCGATCAGACTGCGCCAAGTAGCAATCACATTTCCACTCACAAATAAGGCAGAAAGTTGTTGTATAGCGTCATCGCAAGACCAATCAAACCTTGAGTGCAAAACGACTTGATCAGATGTCTCGGAACACTACAGTGGTTCTTCGTACCCCAAATGACGATGAGTAAGCTAGTAGACCAGACCATCTTCGGAGTAGCAAACAATGCTTTGATATGTGCCACGCCATACTTGGAGTCCTTGGACAGAATGTCACGCCCTCTCCGCCATTCTGCATTCCTGTCCCGACCGGGTGCTTGCAGCTCTTCCACAGTGAGGGTGGTTGTCGTGCCATTGTATCTAGCTAGCTGGTGGATGACCTCGACTGCTTCTGCATCCTTTCCGATCCCAGAGAGGAACCTCGGACTTTCGAAAAGGGTAAAAACGAAGAAGCGGAGGCCCCAGCAAAAGAGTGTGAGCCCGCCGAGCGTTAAAAGAAGGTATCTCCATCCCATGTTATTGGACTTGTGGCAATTCTGACGAGTAGCGCACGAGAAATTGGCCATCAGGGGCCATGCGATCTATATGACGCGTCAGAGTGAAAAAAGATGACCTAGGTCGCGACTTACGAGACTACAGAGGAGTTGTCCCACGCACCACCAAATGGATAATATCGTCAAAACATATTGATGAGATGCGGGTATGACATCTAACAGTAGACACGTCAACGATGGTGGGAATGAGAAAGTGGATTTGTTTCACCTAAAAAGACAGCCGAATCCACAGGCATGTTACCTTCAGTAGAGTTCAACGTGTGATTCATCATGGAACTAGAGAAACACACCTCCCACGCCGACACCGACAACGGCAATGAGTGACGCCAAAGTGACAAAGTTAGGGGAGCCAGCGGCAGCTAGACCGAAAACGCCTGCGATGAAGAGTGTCGAGTTGAAGGACCACCTACACTATACGGTTAAACGCGTGCGGACAGTAGACCATTGAGCGATAAACAGACCTTCGACCCCATATATCACATCCGAGACTCCAGAAGATAGACCCTACGAGGAGGCCAACGTTGGACGCCAACGCCAGAAATGGACCATTGAAATGAAATTCGTAGATGACTGGTGTCAATATCAAGCCGGTCAACAGCTAAAGGAGACATATTCAATGCTGGACGTGTTCTCTCCTTACACGCACTCACGGGCCAAACGCTATCACTATATGCCGACTGTCAGCATTGGTGGAAGAACGCAAGAAGTCAGAGACATACGCGAACCACCCAAAGCCGGCAACGATAAACAAATGCCACTATGATAGCCGGGGCCATCAGCCATGTGTCGTACGGACTCATATCGTCGGTCGTACCTGGTATTTACCCATGCCAATCTCTTGTATAGCACGGTTCAAGATGCGCGCTTTTGCCTGGTACACGGGATCGTCATATTCGTCTTGGTATAGGTCGGTCAGGTTCTCGTGGAGTTTCGTGGCGCCAGTCCGCCCGTCAACCGAGCCGTAGCTCATCCTCGAGGTAGCGTGAGAGTTGATGCGTGTCCTGGGGCTGCTCGACATCTATTGAGCAATGCGCCCGCCAAGTATGAATTCCGCCTGCGGTAGGGAAGTGGTGAGAAGAGAGCTGGGAGATTGGAGAGGACAGGAACCAAGCTGGGAGTGACTCATCGCATTTCTATCTCCTCCCTTCCGCCGCTGCGCGTAATTCGTGCTGACGACTACTACGCCCTGTTTCACGAATCTATGTCTCGGTAATCAAAGCCAGCGGGTTCCTCCGTCGTGAACGAGTGCGAACTCAAGTAGGTAATGGCCAAGAACGACGATCGCACTATGCAATAAGTGATATACGTAAGTGTCGGCCTGGACTAGTACTCGTTCAGCCTTTCTTCTCTGTCGATCGCGCCCTTCTTCGTTTCACATCCCAGTTGTACATCCTCGCAGTGTTCACCTCCATCACCGTGAGCTGTTCGCGAAGGAACTCTAGATCCTCTATCGTCGCCTTCAGACTCGATTCCGCAGCACCGAGTTTCGAGCTCAATAGCGAAATGGCTGCAGGAATTTTATACGACAGCATGACGTTCGCCTATAGCACCACGATCGTCAGGAAAGGGACCACCGAACGAAAAGAAGGCATACCCCCAACCAGAGGTAAACGACGTCGGTGTCTTCGAGCTGTGCCTCTGCGTAGAGTGTATCGTTCAATTCAAAGGTCGTGGTCAGGGGTTTCTGGGCGCCCTCGTCCTCGAGGTCGTCTTCGTCATCGTCTGCTTTTTGTTTGCCCTCCTACGTCCATGAGAGCATGTCCATGCGACGAGAGGGTCCACTCACGCGCGTCTCTTGCAAGAACTCGACCATGTGAAGCGTCTTTTTGATGTCTGGTATTTTATCCTCGAGGCTCTTTCGACGTTGTGTCAAATTGGCGTCCATGTAGCGGTATTTCCTAAACTTTTATCGGTCCAAGAGTGTCACGCCGGAATCGAAGGAGAAGACGTACGCGATCGCGTCTTGGAATGCCTTGAGGGGCCCCTCGACGTCACCGTCGGGTCCACCGATGTATGCCTCGACATCGGCCTGGCAAGTTTGTGGATGAGATCGATGTATGCGCGAAACGAAAGGTGACCTACGATGAAGGGTGCCTTTGGTATCCCGCGCGGGTTTTTCTCTGGGCCAAAAATCGACGTCGAGGCCATCGCTCGGTGCGGATCAGACACTGGCAGGCAGAGTCGTGGCTCGGCATGTTCCGATCGGAGTTGGAACTGCGTCTTTTCCCTTCCCCGCGTGCTTGCACTCGACGACCATGTCCCGTCTCATCGTAAAAAATCTCCCCTCGAGTCTGACCACCGAACGTCTCCGGAAACACTTTGAGCAGAAAGGCGCACCACCTGGGACCATCACCGACGTCAAGATCGCCCGTAAACCGGATGGCACGTCTCGACAATTTGCATTCATAGGTTTCAAGACCAACGAGGAGGCGGTCGCCGCGAGAGACTGGTTCGATCGCACGTTTATTGAGTCGTCGCGGTTGAGCGTGACGGTCGTGGAGGTATGGATTGATCTGCGTTTTTTGGCGGGACATTGGTGACGACTTGAATAGGGTGCCAAGGACGCGCCAGCGCCTCGCCCAAACAAGCGGCGGCGACCCCCCGACAAAGATGACACTGATAGCAAGGCAGCTGACTCTCCCGTGGCGGACGACTCTGCAAGGGAAGCTATTCAACGGACATCGCGTCTCTTCCTCCGTAATCTAGCGTTTTCGTGTACTGATGATGATATCCTCGCCCTCTTTCGGCCGTTTGGAGAAGTTGCTCAGGTGAGCATTCGTTGGCTCTAATGGATGCATCGTCTGCGATGAAAAAAATAAATAGGGACATCAGATTCCTAAGGAATATGATGATCCACAGGGAAATAAATGATAGTAGATTCTGACTTTCTATTGTCGACATTTGTATTGGTGGTTCCGTACTAACTTCACTCTTCTCTAGGTGAGACGTCCATTCAATGCCCTCTGTTGCATGATGTTAGTAGTGCTTGAAAAGTCAGAAAAAAAAAGTGGTGATAGAGAAACCTGAATTCATAGCGCGCTATGGTTATGATTTGATGCTCACTCATTGGCAGGTCCACATTCCCCTTGACCCGACGTCCAAGCAGTCCAAAGGACTTGCTTACGTGACTTTCGTGCACCCCTCGTCCGCTCTGGCTGCCTACGAAGGGCTCGACAAGAAATCTTTTCAAGGCCGACTCCTACATGTCCTGCCAGCTGTGGATCGTAAAGGCAAATTTGAGGCGTCGAATGCTGGTGATAACAACTTGACGACCAAAGACGAGCGCAAAGCAAAGCGTAGAGCGACTGCAGGGCGCGAATTTAATTGGAGTATGTTGTATATGAATGTTCGTCGGCCAAATGTTCCATCGCGCTGCCTTTTGCGTAGCCTAATATATCTCGTTGCATCCAGAGCGATGCTGTGGTCTCTTCGATTGCGGATCGTCTCAGTATACCCAAGGCAGACATTTTGAATCCCGAGTCTAGTAACGCAGCCGTGAAGCTTGCGCTAGCAGAGACGCACGTTATTCAGGAGACCAAGTCATATCTGGAGTCCCAGGGCGTCATTCTTTCGTCATTCGCTTCTCGAGGCCGCTCGGATACAATCATCTTAGTCAAGAACATACCGTACGGAACAACCGCAGATCAGATTCGTGAGCTGTTTGAAGTGCATGGCAATCTAAGCAGAGTTATTGTACCACCTGCGGGTACGATGGCGGTGGTGGAATTCGAGCACGTTGCTGAGGCTAGCAAAGCTTTTCGCGCGGTTGCTTACAGGCGTCTAGGAAATTCTCTCATATATCTGGAGAAGGGGCCCATAGGCATGTTCCAAGAGGCTTCTGAAGATTCCGAACGGCCTACTACTACGACAGCACCTGGGCTTGCGTCAATCACCATCGACGAACAAGACACGGCCGATCCTGTTGGCGAGGAAGACATATCCGTGTCCGCCGGCTCGACACTTTTCGTCAAGAACTTGGCCTTCAGCACGACCACCGATCGGCTTAAACAGGTCTTTAGAAACCTCCCTGACTTTGCGTTTGCACGGGTACAGACCAAGCCAGATCCAAAACGACCCGCCGTGTCCGGTGCGGAAGCTTCCCGGCTGAGCATGGGATACGGCTTCGTCGGATTCAAGACGGTCGAGGGTGCCAAAAAGGCACTCAAGGGCATGCAAGGATTCACGCTCGACGGGCACGCGCTCAACGTCAAGTTCGCCGGACGCGGGACGGAGGAAGACGTGCCCAAGGACAAGGCGATTGCCAAGTCCCGCACGACAAAGATGATCGTCAAGAACGTGCCGTTCGAAGCGACCAAAAAGGACGTGCGCGAGCTGTTTGGGTGCGTGGTCAGGTGGATTGGTGACGTGGCGACTGACGCGTTTCCGCTTTACAGCGCGCACGGTCAACTCAAGTCGGTGCGTCTGCCGAAGCGGTTCGACGCACGGTCGCGCGGGTTCGCGTTCCTCGAGTTCGTGACGCGGCACGAGGCGGAAAACGCGTATGCTGCGCTGAGGCATACGCATTTGCTTGGACGGCATCTGGTGCTGGAGTGGGCGGAGGAGGCAGAGCAGGATCTGGATGTACTACGGCAGAAGGCGGGCGTCGGGTATGGTGGTGGAGGCGCGTTGCCGGGCAAGAAGAGAAAGTTCCAGATGGACGAACCCGAGGAGGGCGAATAGTATTATTCACACGCCACAGACGCGTCCACTGACCCCTTTTTTCGCCGAATTCTGGTTCTGCACGTCCACTTGAGTTGTCATGAGCGAGTCCGACTTGGAGCTTGAGCCGTGTGCAAAACGCAGAAGGACGTCCATCGAATCTGATGCCACGCAGTCGGACAGCCAGCGGTTTTGGTTTCAAGACGGCGACATCGTGCTCCACATCCAGGACAGGCATCTCAAGATTCATCAGAGCAAGCTGATGGACTCGCTCGTCTTTCATACCATGCTTCTGCTACCTCAGCCAGAGCTAGCTGAGAGCTTCGACGACTGTCCGCTCGTCAGATTGACCTATGACGCGTTCCACGACTGGATCCAGGTCCTGGACTGGATGTATGATCGCAGGTAAGTGGCCATCGTCGGCGTACCACACTCAGTGAAGTGACGCGACTGCACAGTTTATTCGAAGTTCGGTCCAACTCTTTGGATGTCATAGCGGGAGCACTCCGAATCTCGACCAAATACGAAATCTTGGAACTGCGTCAGTGGTGTATACAACGACTTCTCTCAAGGTGGCCACTGAATATCGCCGAGATGGACACAACAGCTATGCCAAGGGCGGCAGGTTGGTCAACTCGCATAGCAGTCTATTGATCTCACGAACTGGTTGCAGAAGCAATATGTCTTGCCCGTGAACTAGATGTCCCGGAGATCCTTCCAGCTGCGTTTTACGCACTTGCCGTTCAGCGCTGGGGAAACTGCGGTGATGGCGGCAGCAGTCACTTGATTCTTTCTCCCGCAGATCTGCGACGCATCATCGTCGGTCGGGAAATGTTACACGAACGCCAGACTGCCTTCCTCGTCAACTGGGACCCACGCTCGGATGCCAAATTCTTCCACCTCTGTCAAGCGTGCGAACCTGTCTGCAAGCTTTGGCTGATGGAACGATTGGTGCCGTCGCCCCACTCCCCATATACGAGCTGGTTGTTTCGTGATCTTCACCGACTGTCCAAAGAAGGGTTTGCAAATACGCACGCCTGTCCCGGATGCACGCGGGCTTTCCGCCGTGCCTTTGATCTGTTCCTTGCACAGCTCGAAAAGGCTGTTCCGAACTATTTCATGCTCTGATGCCTATACTTGATCTGCTAATAATACCGCCGTATTGCTCTAAAGTTCTGTCCACGGGTATTCATCATGAGGTGGCGCGAATCGGGGAGCCGTAGTGATCTTCCTGACGGTGTCGAGCTGTTGCTGGGCAGCCAAAGCCCCTCTCCGAGTTGATCCCGCTAGATAATTTCACATCTACTATCGGACCCTTTTGCAATCAAATGTCAATCGTGATTTATACTTGCTCCAAACAGAAGTCACTTGGAAATTTACTTCCACCATCTCAGCATGACATCCATTCTCGACCCTACTACCATTGGCAAACCAAAGCGCCCTCGTAGACACGTCAGGACCCTTACGGGTAGGTCCGGGTCTCGTGGCGAGCGTATCGATCATGACATCGTTTTAGGCTACCTTCCAGAGAGAGACGCCTCTGGCAAAGAGAAATGGCCCAGGGGCGAAGAGGAGGTATGGAAGGACGGCTATCGGAAACTGGACACCGGTAAGTGATCAGGTGGACCCTATCATCAGAGCCAGCTGTCCTCAACGTCGTTCCCACGGAGACGTTCCCTCCATCACCCGGTCCTTTGTGAGCCACGTTCAAACGTCGTTGGCACGCCAAGTGTACAGTCTCGATGACTTGGGTGCTTATCAGGCAACTGCGTATTCCGTCCGTGACAACCTACTCGTAAGCTCCCGCAAGACAAACGGAGCCCCGTCTAAAGTTTAATGCACAGATCAATTGGAATGACACGCAGGTCCAATTGAACCGCAAAGGGGGAAAACGTGCCTACTATCTCTCGCTCGAGTTCCTGATGGGCCGGGCGCTCGATAACGCCCTCCTCAATCTTGGACTAAAGGACAAATTCCGGCAAGGCATCGACAGACTCGGTTTCAATCTAGAGGACCTTTTAGCGCAGGAACGCGACGCCGGCTTGGGAAACGGCGGTCTGGGGCGCCTTGCCGCGTGTTATCTCGATTCGTCTGCCTCGCAAGAACTTCCGGTTTGGGGATATGGGCTTCGCTACAAGTATGGCATCTTTCAACAGCTTATCTCCCCCGACGGGCAGCAGCTTGAGGCGCCTGATCCTTGGCTTGAGAATTCGAATCCATGGGAACTGCCTCGCGTCGATGTCACGTATGAGATCCGCTTTTACGGGGCCGCAGACAGGTACCACGATGGGAGTGGGCGCGGCGTGTGGCACGGTGGACAAGAAGTGCTGGCAGTCGCGTACGACGTCATGATTCCAGGTTATGAAACGCGGAATACCAACAACCTACGTCTCTGGGAGAGCAAGCCCAAGAGAGGTTTCGACTTGAATAGCTTCAACGGTGAGATCTGGCCTGAGCAAGGATGCGGTTCATCACCTGACGCGTTCTCACTTAGCTGGAAATTATGAGCGTGCTGTCGAGTCCTCCAATAGTGCTGCTGCTATCACCTCGGTGCTTTATCCGAATGACCACACGACTTGTGAGTTGGCTTCTTGCCTACCAGATCCATTCATGTTGTTTGTTGTTCGATAGTCGGAAAGGAATTACGCCTTAAGCAGCAGTATTTCTGGACTGCAGCGAGTCTTGCAGACATTTTGAGACGGTTCAAGAACCTCAACAAACCGATTACGGAATTGCCTGATTGTGAGTTACTCGAGAAGCTTCTGTCTTGATTGTCTCAACGAAGATCAGACGTTGCTATTCAGCTCAATGACGTTAGTACACTATGTACATCCTGATGCAACCTTTTCTGAATTTGCGTGGCAGACCCACCCTACATTGGCCATTCCCGAACTGATGCGTATTTTACTCGACGAGGAAGACTTGCCCTGGGAAACAGCGTGGAAGATCGTCACAGAGACTTTCTTCTTCACCAATCATACCGTGCTCCCTGTGGGTCATACGGCGCCTCTTGCTTTGGTATCGTGACAGGCAATCATTCCAGGAAGCACTAGAAAAGTGGCCCGTTCCTCTGATGGAGCACCTCTTACCTAGGTATGCTACCGGTCTCTTGTCAGATATTGTTATTGAGACACCCCCTAGACATATGCAGATCATCTTTGATATCGTCAGTTCGCACCTCTCGAGAAGCGAATGTTATTAACACTCACACCACATTCACAGAACTTGTGAGTCAGCTTTTGTAATTTCGTCTTCGAGTTCAAGATACATCACGGTTGGTTTCAAAGATTGTTCTTGCAATGTGAGTGTGTGTCATTCCCGGTGACCAAGGCTAAGGTCGCTACAGCTGTCGAACAGATGTTCCCCGATGACCGTGACCGTTTGACAAGGATGTCGTTGATTGAAGGCGAGTAACGGTACACTCCTTGCGCGATGTTGATACCCATGATTACTCAGAGGGCTTGCCAAAGAACATTCGCATGGCGCATCTGGCGTGCATCGGTTTGTGATCTTTGCTCAACGATGAATGTCTACGAATCATCGTCGAAACAGGCAGCAGGAAGGTCAACGGTGTCGCCGAGGTACGCTTTGCGATCTTCCTATAGTTCACCGTTTGGCTACAAGGGAATCTTTTCAGCTGCACAGCGAATTGGTGAGGACTACCATTCTCAGGGATTTCGTGGATTACTTTGGTATCGGCAAGTATGTGCTCGACACTGTTCTTTTAACGCTGTCTGACGAGCTGCAAGGTTCGGAAACGTCACCAACGGTGGTAAGTATCACAACGGATCTTGGACATTTCAGTGATTAACACACCCAAAGTCACTCCTCGGCGCTGGCTTGACCAAGTTTGTTCCGTCATCACCCGAAGAAAGACGGTGCTGACCCCTTTTAAGTGCAACCCGAACCTCAGCGAGCTTATCACTCAAACTCTCAAGATTCCGAAAAGCACATGGTTGAAGGATCTGTCCAAACTCGAGGGACTGTTGGACCATGTCGAAGACGAAGATTTCCAGGCTGCTTGGGTCTCCGTGAAGCAGGCTAATAAGGAGAGATTAGCTCATTATATCCAGACAACCCTGGCATTGAAGGTCAATACAAATGCACTTTTCGACGTTCAGATAAAGGTAGGGCCGGCATACATCTATATCGATATCGTTGACTGAGCTCTGTGGTATAGAGGTTGCATGAGTACAAGGTAAATCGAGCGCAATACTTTGGGTTATGACTTAACGTTGAATACAGCGCCAAACGCTCAACATCCTTGGTGTCGTTCATGTGTGTCGTTCAACACCTCGCTCTTGACTTTGTTAGCCCTTATACCTCTCGCAGCGCTACCTGATGTTGAAGGCAATGAAGCCGGAAGAAAGAAAGAAAGTCATCCCGCGGAATGTCTTCTTCGCTGGAAAGGCTGCTCCGGGTTGTAAGTTCTCGTCCATCTGACTTTACCACGTACTGACACGATGATCACAAGATTACATCGCCAAACTGGTACCCTTTGCCTCGTGCGCGTCCTATATTCAAATTGCTGACCACATTTCAGACCATCCGCCTAATCGTCAACGTCGCTCGCGTGGTCAATTCGGACCCGGAGACGCAGAACTACCTTCGCGTATTTTTCCTCCCCGATTATTCTGTGACCTTGGCGGAAGTGCTGATACCTGCCTCGGATATCAGTCAACACATCTCCACCGCCGGCACGGAGGCGTCTGGTACGTCCAACATGAAGTTTTGCTTGAACGGCGGCCTCCTCCTAGGGACGGTCGACGGCGCCAACATCGAGATCGCCGAAGAAGTCGGTTCTAGCAACGTCTGTAAGCACCCCTGCTCTCTTTTCGCCCTTTGCGTTACTGAGTCCAGCCCTGCGACGATCGCGAATCGTCGACGGATCCGCCAGTCTTCTTTGGAAACCTGACGCCCGACGTGGAGGATCTGCGTCACCAGCACGTGTACCACCCCATCCCGGTCGAAAGCAAGTCGCCCGCGCTCGCGTCCGTGCTGGAGGTGATCTCGAAAGGCATGTTTGGCGACGAGGACGTCTATGAGCCGTACGTGTCTCCTTCCGCTCGAATTTTCCGAGGGCCGGCGTCTCACGACGACGACGCAGGTTGTTGAACACGATTCGGCAAGGCGATTACTATCTGATCACGGACGATTTCGATTCTTGTGGGTCTTGGGATGCGTCCCTAGTCAGGTTCTGACGTCGTTTCGACAGACATCGAGGCCCTGCGTATGGTGGACGAGGCTTACGCTGACCGCACCGAGTGGATCAAGAAAAGTATCAGGACGACCGCAAAGGTGCGTCAATCTGATCGAGTATATTGACGTTAGGGT
>JBBPTU010001683.1:0-10982 GCA_038094295.1 Tylopilus aff. beelii
GCATCATAGAGGGCAGGGTGTTCATCTCTATCAGGTATTTGTGCAGAGATAAAGGCATCAATGTGCTCTATTGTTCGTGGTTTATCTTCTTCGGCCAGAAAGATCAACAGGTGCATATGAGGTAGACCACGTTTTTGATATTCAATTGTGTACACCAATCCAGTCACAGCACCAAAGTATCCACCACGTATTTTTCGCAGCAAAGCCTGTTGCTTTCGATAGAAGACACGGGCCACAATGTCAGGACGATCAGTGACTTCCTGATCTGCAAAGGAAGTATATATTAGCATGTTAATAATAAGCTCACAGCATGCAATTTTCTTACTTGGCAGAAGATTATCCTTGATTTCAGGCCATGTTGGATTGGCAGTCATTGTAAGAAACAGATCAGGTTTGCGACAATCACGACAGATTGCAAGGGAATCCTGTAACAATTGTTGCATATACCGTGGACTGCCTGTATGGGAAGAGGGAAGGATAACACTTCGGCCAACATTGGCCAAGTCAACATTGACATCTCGAGCAGCATGATCCTGTAGTCCACTATAAAGCTCTGATCGAATCTTCTTTTGGTTGTGATAGATCCAAGTCAGGTTGCTTTGTTCAACAGATGCCCATGCATCACAAACATACTGTTGAAAAAGTCTGCCTCCAAGGAAAAGGTTTCGAGGTTCAATATTTTCAGGACGAACATGGATTCGATAGGCATAGAAAAGAATCTGTGTTATATACTTTGATCGCGAATTTCGTCCTGGAATATCTTGAAGAGGCATGTTTAAATGCCACCCATCTTCTCCCTTGGGAAAGAGCAGCACATAATGCAGAGTTGAATATGCTTGGTGAAGATGGCTGATGCGACGTAGTCCTTGCCCACGATAACGAAGAATGATATCCCTGTTTTCATTGACCACTTGTGTACCATCTCCAGGAATGATTGCAGCTATTTCCTCGACAGTGGGTAGGTTATATCTCCGAGCATCTGCTCCAGCACCAAAGTATAATTGAACACGTAAATCTGAGTCTTCATGTGCTGCTTTTGCCCTCAAGACTTCATAGGCCTGCTTGAAAACATTGACATATGGGTGATAGTTTGCAAGCATGTCATGCAACTCTTGTAGTGTTTGCCGGTCCAAATTCAAATTGCGACGTGTACGTATATCTGTTGCTTCTTGGGGATCAAAGATATATAGTTGAGCATACATAGCATCATTTTGATTTTCAGGAATTTCCATAGTGCCAATAAGATGGTGAAGAGCTCCATGAATCCGGAATGAAGATGGTCCTGAGCCTTGCACAGTAGTACGATCCACTTCAACTCCTAATGATGTGAAAGCAAGAGCACTGTTATATTGGCGGATTTGTTTGCGAAAGTTTTGATCCTCTTGATATAAGCGTTGCAAAACTCCTGGGAATGATGGCAACGGAGGCAAAAGAACCAATCCTTCCAAACAACACATCCCGAAAACAGCTTGCCTTCGAGTTGATTTTGAAAGCTTTTCACTATCAAAATGAAGTGCATGGCATTTTGGACATTCCACATTCATTGGACCCAAATTATTGATCTCCACAGGCTCCTGATATGGTCTTCCACCTGGAGGTATACGTCTTGGAGGTGGAGATCGAAGTGCAGGTGAGTTTGGAGGGGAAGGCGGTGGTGAGGGTGAAGGTGGATCAAGTGGTGGTACAGCACGAAAAGCAGCAGGATGATGCAATAAAAGGCGTGGTATGGGAGCAGGCAAAGGAGAAGCTTCTCTGATAGGAGGAGAACCATGGTGTTGTGGAACATGTCCATCATTATTAGACTCTGGGTCAGGTTCAAAGTCTAAATCTTCTGGGAGTGTTCTTTCCTGGTCCTCCTCATATTGTTCTGCCAATTGAAGACCATAGTCATTGTAAAGGTCGTTCAAACAATCTTGCTCCTCTTGCTCTCTTTTTTCTTGGATCGCCCTTTCTTCATTAGCTATTTGCAGTTGATGCTGCAGCTCCATATCCAATCTTCTTTGTTCTTCTGCAATAGTCTCCTGACGGTGCCGTACCTCCATGTTATATTGATCCAAGATTATCTCTTGCTGTCTCCTCTGCTCCAGATCAGCTTGATTACCCCTTTCCATGCCAGCAGTTATGTCATTTTCATCATAGTCAAAGTGAAGAACATTTTGATAATTTCTTATTGGAGGTGCAGGGATAGCAAAATGGTTTGATTGACTGGATTGCCCTTGGTGATGATTACGATGGCGCCAGCAAGCATTATGATCATGGGCAAAATTCTCCAACAATTCTGCTTCATAATTCCTTTGAGGTAGAATATTGTCCATATGGCGAATCCTTGCCACCTCATGTTGTGAAATGACATTTCATGGCAGTCCAGGATATTGAGCAACTGGCACAGGTGCCTGATTCTATCAATGGACATGTTAACAAATTTCTTCTCTTATTATTGCAAGGATTTGAAACTTACAGCCAAAGCAGGAGGTGCATTTGGTGGTAAGACAAAGGATGGTTGAATAATACAATGATGTCTGGGTGGTGAGCCTATTTGACATTGCTCTCACTCAGCTTGTCTAGTAGCACTTTGTGCATGCTGAGGGGATGTGGGAGGGCTTGAAGTAGCCCTAATATTCACATGATAAATTCCACATCATTCCACATATATCATATTATATACCCACATTTTTATTGGATTTTAATTGGATTTAAACCTTAAGGTAAGTGATAAATCTGACAGTGATGTTGTGATGTGCAGTTGTCTGAGGGATAATGCATTAGCAAAATCTATTTGCACATTTTAATAGCCATTTTACACCCACAGATGTGTAATATAGGGCTGCAGGGGAAGGATTTGATAGCAATCACTCAAGGGAACTTCAATTTGATTGAAGTGGCAGCCCTATATTGTAATGTGGCTTAGATTTGGTAATGTTATGTAACTTGAGTGCCTCCTTCCCCCATGTAAGCTGCGACCATTTGTTTGGTCATGTTTGCCATGGTGTGCAAGAGGTGTGAGTTTAGGTGTCCACTAAATCGCGTTTTGAGCATTTTTGGACTTCATTGCATGTGACTTTAATTAGTCAATACATTTTGTTACTCATAGCTACACTTTACATAGGTTACATACAATTAGTTGTCATTAGCAAACTTCTGTTACATTCATAGCTAACACTTTACATACCATTGCCCTCCGGGCATCCCTGCACCCAAAGTTCGCACCATTCCCTTTCAACTCAGTGCTACAGGTACAGGCTGTATACTAGTAGTAGGGTACTATAACTTGAAAAGATATTACGCTACTATTCGTGACCTAGTAGTGCTCATTAATTAAGGTTGTGTAACTCGAAATCGTCCATAATACCTTGGATGATGAAGACCACGCAAGTCTCAGAAAGGACTCGCAGGGCATTCCTGGTGACAATAATGGAGTCGAAGTAAAGACGTGATATTCTCGTATTGAGAACAGCATCTACGAATAAGTTATTGAGAAAATTGATAGTCAGCCTGTGGAATGTATATCTTTTACCCAAGAGCTCATGTGATGTTGGGGTGTCAGATGGTTCATTTGTGAAGACATGCATGCCTTCAGGGTGATCTGTTGCGGGCATTGGGAGAGGCACGAACATGAGCTGTGGAGATTCACCTTCATGTCTATAGACTGGGTGCCTGTAAGAGCAAGGAAAGAAAAAGACTCTGTTGGAGCTGACCTGCTACATATGCAACCACTGCGCCAGGTAATTCTTTGTAGCAAGGGTGACGATGGGCATTGCCGCTTGAGTGGTGTGGTGTGGATCGTGCAAAGGCTATGTTTGCAAAATGCATTAGTATATGACAGTCACCTAGCAATCGACTACCGCTATTTCTGTTCTTTCAATCGTTTTGACTCAGTTGTCGCAACCGACATACATCAAATGCCAAGGAGTAGCGTATGATGGTTTTTCAAACTGTCTCGTCCGTCACGGTAGGTGTATTATAATGTTGAGTCATGTGCTTCAGGCAGGTGCCACGAGCTGACAAGTTGTCTGTCATGCTCTTAGCTATCAAGAGGGTGTGATCAACAGGCTTTTTATTGACATGGAATCTGAGCCAAAAAACAATTTAGTTACATAGTATATGCTGTCCTTTGACAAGTTGATGGGAGCTCTGTCATTCGGGTCACGTAACGCTCCCATTCATAAAGGAAATGGTGTGAAGGGGATCTAGTTACACAGGTCTCGTAGCACTCTGTAAACCATTATGTGTTAAGTGCGCGTCTGCCCCTGTGTCTAAGTGACTTACAATGAAATGAGGAACGTCACGAGATCTAGACGTTCCATTGGTACATTGACAACTGTGTTGTCTCTCTTGTGGGAGAGCATAATAGCTAAGACAGCGCCTCTTAATGATCGTCTCGCTGGACTGCACAGTGACACTGTGGATGTTTCGAGCGCCGCGTTGACAGGCAGCTCGTCGGCAAAATCTTGGTGAACAAAGAAGAACCGGACAGGATTTCGGACTGTTATGTCTTCGTGGTCGATGGTGACTGTCCTGATAGTGTGACTGACAATACAGTCCGGAAGTTTGTTGAGAGGAGGTGGGAGGACATCATCGTTATCTTCATCAATGACTGGCGAATCTACGTGGGGGGCATCATCATGGTTGTCATGCTTCGTGGTGTCCTTTGGGGCGTCAAAGTAAATGTGAGGTTGAGCGGTTACTGTCGCCTCTGCCCCAGTGTTCAGGGTACACAAAGGTACTGCTACACGCATAGGTGCCTGTGAGTCAGGTGGGTAAAAGACTCCTTGAACCCACATGGGGTAACGCTAGGAAATAACGTGTGTTTGAGGTCAATGATGTGGAATTAGGCGAGGCTACCTTAGGCTTACATGGTCATGTTGGGATACCATAAAACTGACCGCTTCAGCGTCAAGCGCATTGCTTGCATAGGTGATGGGGGCCATCGGGGTGGTACTTTGGCCAATGGAGGTGTTCTTTTATACTGTATGATCTCCTTTGGCATGATGACAGTGGACAATACTGTGAGTAGGTACCCAAAAAGTCTATCTCGCTATCAACTTGGTATATGTAAAAATGACATTATCATTGTAAAGTAATTTGGCGCTGCTGGTTGTCAGCTGACACAGATGCCAATCGTAAACAGAGTTCAATCAACTCCTTGCGAACTCTAAGATTCCTAAATTACAATGTCAGGTGTCTCCACTGTTGAGCCTTCACCGTGACTTCCTCTCTTCTCACTGCCTTCTTTGTTCTTGTGTAACTGAGAAATAGATACAAGGTCAAATTTGATGTGCCACGATTCCCATTTGCTCTCGGTCTTTACTCCGTAGTGACGAATGTTCACTTCTAGGAGGACGACATCGTGTGGCTGTAGTTCACATGCAGGCAGTGCTTGCATTTGCGCTTTGTCTGTATGGAAGTGCTCCCTACCGTTGTATACAGCAGTGAAGGGACGTGGCTATGTAGAGGTTGGATCGTTAGTCTGATAACATGATACATCTCGGAGTACACACTTGTTGTCTTCCTTGTTCACGGTAAGTTGAGACAAAAGTGGTCGCCTTCAGAGATGTCCAGTGTTCGGGGTACACTATAGGAAAAGTCAGTACTTAACACTAGAAAATTTATGCCACACACGCGACATGGGATACGCTAAACCGCCTATAATTCGCTTTGCATTGGCCTCTGCAGTGACTGTCAGCAGGATGATTTCAACACCAACCATGTTCAGAGGCTCGCCATTTTCTTCAAATGAGGTATCGAGCAATTTTCCGAGGAGCCAAACAGTCACTGCTTTCCGCCCATCAGGTCCACACCAATATGATGAACAGTCGCTAAGGGGTCGTCTTTCTCCCCATCTGAGGTTGTCAGGCAAGATCCCTAGACTGTGAGTGTTGGTAAGTTGGTTGGAATGGTTCGCAAAGGTGTGCAGGTGGCTGTGATGTTATCAGCTTCAAGGCTTGTTTGACATGGGTGGACTGACCTCAAGAGAACATCTGAGATTCCCTCGAGGGTGTTGGTTTGAATCTCAATGCTACGCGCAAGCGAAGCATTGGGACTTGTTCCTTGATTTGTATTCATCAGTGCTTGCTCTGTATAAAGCCGCTCCGTTTCAACAGGTCGAAGCGATTTGTCGGACATGGCTGCTAGTTCAGAAGGTTCCTAATTATCCACATGGATGGTATTATTGTGATCCCTAAGGCTTGAATTGGGTGAAGGTTTTTCGTAGCACTGATACAAACAATGACGAACGGTATGGTGGGATGAGAGTCGGGAGATGTGGTATCGGGGAGGAGCGCTGTGCCCTCCGAAGGCTGAGTAACTCTAGCATGCTTCTCGCTGGGAAATGGAAGTGTTAGTTATGTTGGCTGCCCGTTGTACTTCACGTATGGGCTAGAAGGAAGGGTCAACACCTCATCGCCGAGTGAGCTTTGCTGTGCTCTACGTTTGCCTGCTCGGTTCATTTCGTGATTGTAGTATAAAGGTCGTCGAAATTGAATTTTATAGTCCTGGGAGTCATCCCTCAGGCTTTGAAATACAGCGTGATGGTTTGACCAGGTGACAGCCACCCACATGAACATTGTCGAACTGTCAGTATACCCGACAAACTGTTGTCTTGTCAGCGTATCCGTGTTGTCCTTTGCGGTGGTCCCGGTCCATAGGGCGTCACGGGCCCATCTCAGATCCAGGTATTGCTGCTTTGAGGTGACATGTGCAGCACAGCGTGAAGTGATTGCTAACTGACAATGGATGATGACAGTCACAAGCATCACATCAATTACGTAGGCGTAAACACAGTGAAAGTTCAGTTGGTACCATAGTAGCAGCAGACATGAAAGTTTCAGTAGTAAATATGGTTCCCGGTCGCAGTACAAAATGGCAGGACTGATAAGGCATCATTTGAAAAGCAAGGTAAGTAACGCTTAATTCCCAGCGGAAGTGGGTGTGGTGAAGGTGAATGAAGTTGGCTGCAACACAGTAGGGGCCATCGCAGCTACGGGCTGGGGGGCCGTCTAGGTGAGATTCTTTATTCAATGTTCATTCATAATAGATTGAGCGCATTGACTTACAGGCTCAGAAGTGCCAGGGATTATAAGTAAGATGTGTTCGATATTCAGATGGACTCTCACAATTTTCGCACCTGTTGCTGTACGCCATACCACAATATCACAAGTGAGTGCAACATCAACAAGGTCACCTTCGGCGAAAGTTGTTGGGGAGCAAGCAACCATCTCGGCGTCCCCTACACAACGGCCTAATTGAAGCTTCTTTGTGACTTGCCATGTCGGTTCGAGATTGGCCACCAAGTGCATAGGATCATCAATAGTCTCCAATGCACTCATTTCATTAGCATTCCTGTTAGTAATCTTCACGAGATGAGCTGCAGGCCACATTGATGCACTGTTTCAATTACCTTAGTAAACACACGACGTTGCATACTTATCTCTCCAACTGAAGTACCTGAACATTCCCAACCTCCCAGGGTGGAGTGAATCAATCTTCGCAGGTGATGCACTGCCCTTGCGGTCGGTTCCCAAAAACCGGCGGCAGTCGGTGGTCGCAGTTTCAAGTATTGAACAGCACTGGCTGCGCCTCGAACTGTTCTGTTAAACTTAGTATGTGAGGGAGCTGTTTCTTCAAGTGGTGATGGAACTTACCGGTCCCAAGATCCAAACGTCGTAAAGTTATGCACACCAAGGATCCCCTGCAATCTCAGTGTGACAGGCATGAAAAGAGGAGGGTCCTCTTTGAGAGGGTTTTTGTAAACGAGGATAAAGGATCGAATGCGTTCGGACGCATTGGGGTTATAGGTTACGATTGCCCACTCCGTTACAACGTGATAGTCAGCAGGGACATCGAACACGGTTTCCAGGCTCCCAGGGCCAAGTAATTGCGTCACGGCATTCCCGAGTAGATTGGTGACGCGAGAGGCAGCAGGTCCTGTGAACGTAAGACATTCAACACGTATGCCAGTGGAAGGGCCAAAGTAAAATGGGCACCTTGCACGAAGGACATGGCGGTGTGGGGGGTATCTGTAACTTGAAGTGTTGCGGACCTTGAGAGCCAACCATTTGTATTTCTGGTGACATGGACGTGCGACCACTGAAAGGCGTCTGCATCGCACACGTGTAGCAGAATTTGCAACAGTCAAAGCACGATGCGGACATATGGAGTGTGAGATTTATAGAGGAGTGCGCAGTTGAGCACAGAAGGCAGCTACGTCGGGTACGACATAGTGAGTGACACCATCAGCAAAACTATCGACTATCAGATGTTCACCTCATTTCCAGAACATGACGAAACATCAACTTTGTGGTTTTCCAGTTTCGATTTTTCCCTTTGGTGTTCCAGAGGTACAGAAACAGGTGAGTAGCTACAGATGGTGAAGAGAGAACGGGTGAACTCATAAGTGATAGTCCCGCCCAGAAGTGAAGGTTCAATCCGAGGCAAGCCCTTATCGCGTTGAGCTCTATAGCAATGTGAGCGCTCCCTTTTTTTTACCAAAAAAGAAAGGTAATGACCATCAGCCTTAAAAAGCAGCATTGGCCTAATGGAATGATTGTTGATCGGCTGCCAGCAGAAGTGGCACAACAGATTGTCAGCCTACTGTCTGTTGTGGATCTGGCAATGTACGGCGCAACCACAAAGCATAACCTGGCAGCAATGACCCGAGTGCTGTACGATCGTCTCGAAAGTCTCCTTCGTGAATTTGCAGTCCATCCTGCTCAGTTCATTGACATAATGGATACGCACCACACAGTTATATCGGGATCAAGCGCGCTCTACATGTTTGATCCTGCTGCAAATTGGAAGCCGAACAACATGGACCTGTACGTCCCACGGAACCGGTTGTACAGAGTACTCCTCTGGCTGCACCAAAACGGTTATGTCCCTGTGTTCAGCCCTGGACAAGTTACACAGTACAGACCAAGTAGGGCGACAGCAACTATCATGAAACTCACCAATGTAATTGAGTCATCAAAACTTTCTCCCCTTGCTCCGATTTTCAAGTTTCATTTGACTGTGGTCATGAACTTTGTCTTGTCGGAAGGGTTCTTTTCAGCATATCCTTTGTTGACGAATCAAGGTCAAGCCATCAAAAGCTGCATACCTTTCATCAACGGAGCGCCATCAAGGAGAACACAGATCTGCTACGACAAATATGAACTACGAGGCTTTCAGTTAGCATCGTCGACAAAAGAGTGGCAAGTCGTCGAAAGTACACAGTCATTGCACCTGTGTAGGAAATCGTGGGACTGTCCACACATGATCCGCTCTACCTTCAACGGCGGGTGCCTCTATATTCCTTTTCAGAGTAGAATAACCCAAGCTGAGGCTGATGTAGCAGAGAGGTGTTTTGAAGACCGAAGGGCTGTAGTTTGTCATCTTGGTGGGCGAGCATGTGAAGGTGAAACTTACGAAGTCTTAAAGCCTTTTAGCACAACAATTGGAGGGCAATCCATGTTCTACTAGACGGTCAAGAGGTCCTGTTCCTTCAGCGAATTGGTGTCAGATGTCGTAGATATTAATTTAGGTGCATCGAAGGTTTGACGAGTGTGTCTTGTGAGCATAGCTAAGTGTTCCAGCTCAGCAGAAAATTCTTCCGACTGCCTGGTATACAATTTGTGCATTGGAAACTAGCGTAGGATAGTGAGAGATGATAGCGCCTTGGTCCGCGATAACATTACATAAACACTTTGTAAACTACGTGATCCAGCCAAATCAACAATAACAGAACTCATGGAGCAGCCTTGTACTTTATAATCTGTGAAAGCAAAGGCAGGAAGGAGGGGGAGTTGCCATCTGGAAATCTTGTAAGCAGAACCCTCATTATTGACGAATTTAAAGTATGTCGCAACAGGAGTCACAGGAACAACATCGGGCTTATCGGGAATGGCAGAAACAGTGCAACCAGGTATATGCACATAAACACAACTCACAAATCTGCGGCCTGCATCGTCCATTCAATAGAAAATGTGTTCAACAACCCCTTCACTGCCATTAACGACCTTGTGTTGTAGCGAAAGGTTCTCAGTCACCATCACCGGCAAACCAGGACACAAAGGTAATAATCCCAGGGAGTCCTTGCTCTTACTTGACGGAAGGTTCCAAAGCCCATGGTGTATAGCATCCGAGGGTAAAGTTTTGTGGTACATATCATCCGAATGATACAAGTGAACATCTACTTTAGTACGGTGTGCAAAGCTTAATGTCTTGCAGTAATTGATTGCATCTTGGACTGACTTTTCAGCAACAATAATGGGAGCTTCACTAAAAGCGCCACAAGCACTTGGGTCATGGACTGCAAGGTATTGTAACCTTCGCTTACTTAGAACATCGTAGTCCGACTCACTAAAATTCGACCCAGTACCTACTTGAGCAGGCGAGTGAGGTTTCAGACCATCCCAAGCAATCCCTTTACAGACACGATTTAGTAGATTAACAAAAGCAGGGTCCGTCTTTGCCCTCCAATTCTCAGTGAGCTCCACAACATCTGTGATCGATAGCCAAAGAAAAGCACCGTGGAGGCCTCCTTGGCCAACAGACGTTTCAGTTATGTTAGCTGTAAGTTTCTTCACCAGTCAGTAACTGAACGGAGTGTGGTCATTTACTGGTTTAAGCTGCCCGAAATCCCCGGTGAAGATAACATTGATTCCCCCGAAAGGCTTTGAAGTAGCCACAGGGTCGGCGGACCTTGCCATACACAACCGGTGAGAAATATCACTCAGCAGTTGTGCTGATACCAGAGAGATTTCATCAATGATTAGATACTCTACATCCCTCCAAATCATCTCAAGTTCGGACTGCAAAACAGAACAACGGCCTTTCGGCAGTAAAGTGAGTGAGTGAATAGTGTGGCCATTTATAAGGACAGCTGCACAGCCTGTTGGCGCAGTGACACAAAGTTTTTCTCGTGCGTCTAGCCGTTCAAATAGTGTTGCAAGAGCATTAATGATATGAGATTTCCCAGACCCCCCTATGCCTGCAATGTGCAAGAG
>JBBPTU010001684.1:0-10979 GCA_038094295.1 Tylopilus aff. beelii
GCGCCCAGTGGGTCGACAGAGGGGTGGGGGGAAGGCAGGGACGGGGGTACGCCAGCGGAGGTGCCACTCGGCTGGGGGGTGGAGGAGGAGGCGGAAAGGGTGGCGGGGTGGTCCATTGCCAAGGGTACCTCCCCGGAGGTCCGAGTAGTCAATCCTCGACCAGGTCTCTTCTTCCGGCCACGCTTGCCAGGAGGTCCAGCAAGGGATACGGCGGGCGGAGGGTCCGAGATCCTAAGGGCGAGTTTTCCAGTAACCCTTCCCATGTATTCCCTAAACCACTCCAGGGGGAAGGCTGCGAACATATCACGCAAAAGGAAGTTCTGCAGCTCGTAGGAGGTGTGGTCGAGGGCGGGGAAGACTCCCAAGGCTGGTAGCTCCCGGTAAAGGTCGAGAACTGCGGGAGCGATTGCTGAGACGGCAGCGGTCTTATGGGGGGTGGACTTCTTGGACCACTGGAGGAAGAGGGCCGCTCTCCTAACGGTGTGGATGGCCAAGAACTGTTGGAGAATGGGGTGGTTGGAGGAGAGACAGGTGGATCGTTTGAGTTCGGCCAGTTGGTCGGGGGAGTGGGAGAGGATGTCCAATAGTTTGAGCTGGAGTTCTGGGTCAAGGAGCTCGAAGAAACAGGGGACGGCATTGGGGATAGGGTCACCGTCAGGGTAGGTGGCGTCGACATTGCAAGCGAGGATGTGGGACGGAAGGTAAGGCATGGGGATTGGGGGGGGTGGAGTTCGATGAGCGAGGGTTAAATAGGGGACTCGCTCAGGGGAAGTCCTAATTGAGTGCTACTGCTCCGTCATTCGGGTTCCACATGGTATTCCAATTTGGGTTGGATTGAGGGGAGGCAGTTGGGGCAGAGTAGGTCCAGGACTGGCCTGTAGCGTTTGAGGCATACAATGGGGGAACGATAGTGATTTGGGTCCCAGTGTGGGACTTTTGAATTTGCAAGACCATTCCCCTCTTCAAGAGCAGGAAGGCGAGGTAGGCCAGGAATAAGAAGAACGAGATGACAACAAGAGTGAGGAGGTCGCAGACAGAGATCATGATGGGGTGTTAGGAGTGTGGGAAGTCCTTCCGAAAACGCTGCTGGTATTCTTTGATTGCTCATTTGGCATGGGAAAGGTTTCCGACGGGTTCCCATGAGTCTTCCGATGGGGCATAGCCTTTCCAAGATACCAGGTATTCGGTCCGTCTTCCCACCCTCCTGTGGCGTTTGATGGTTTCGACTTCGTACTCCACTTCTCTGTCTACCAACTGGGGTGGTGGTGCCAGGAAACTGGGGCCGTGTTCTTTGGTGGTTACCACTGGAGATAGCTTAGTGGCATGGAAGACGTCATGGATCTTCCAAGTTGGGGGAATTGCAATTCAGTAACTCAGGCGGCTTAAGACCTGGGTTATCTCAAAGGGGCCGATGTGTTTCAGGGCTAATTTCCGATTTTGATATTTTATTCTGAGGTCCTTCGTCTCCAGCCAGACCTTGGTCCCTACTTTCCATCCCTTGAAACGGGAGGCGATTCCTTCTCTCATATCCTGTTGGGCCTTATGATGTGTGGCTAGCACCTCCTTTCAAGCTTCCTCAAGTAGTTTGGCATGGGCTTCAAGTGCCGGGAGGAAGGTAGCTCTTGCTAAGGGCGGATAAGCTCTGGGCTCGTAGCCCATCATGAGGGAGTAGGGGGTGACATTGGTACTAGAGTGGGTGGCCGAGTTATGCGAAAATTCTGCCAGGGGGAGCATCGCAGCCCATTCTTCGGGTTTGTTTCCGCAGAAGATTCTAAGATAGGTTTCGAGCTCTTGATTTACTCGTTCGGTTTCACCATTGGTCTGGGGGTGATAGGTGGTGGAGAGGGCAACATCATACTCGAGTAAGCGAGCGAGTTCCCTGGCAAAGGTGGAGGCGAAATGGGATCCCCGATCGGAGATGCACTTGTCGTGTAAGCCAAAGCGGGGGAATACGAAGTGAAAAAAAGAGGTCTGTGCCTCCTTCGGCAGTGATGGTCTTTGAACACGGGCAGAAAACAACCCCCTTCGTAAGACCATGGTCAACCACGACCATAATCGAGTCGTGTCCTCCCGACAAGGGGAGGTCAGTGATGAGATCGACGGAGATCTGTTGGAAGGGGCGAGAGGCGGTAGAGGGGATGGGGGACAACCCGGGGGCCATGGGGTGGGTGTTGACCTTGGAGGCCTGGCAGACCATGCAACCGGCGACGAAGTTCCGGACATGGGTGGCGAGGCCTGGCCACCAGTAGTCCCTGGAGACTCGGTGAAGGGTACGGAAGCGGCCTTCGTGGCCCCCGGTGGGGGAGTAGTGGAGTTCTCGTAGAAGATCCGCCCGGGCCAGTTCGGGGACGTAGAGGCATCCCTTGAAATAGAGGGATCCATCAACGAAAGTCCAATCGTTTCGATGTGACCGGGGGAGGATGGGGGAGCTGTCCCGGAGAGCCTGGAGGGCATGGAGGACTAACGGGTCCTTGGAGGTGGACGAAGCGATTTTATCAGCGATGGCAATGTCGATCATCCGTACGAAGGCATCTGGGGGAAGAAAGGTAACGTGGCGATTATCTTGGGAAGTGTCAACCTCATGCTTGCAAGAGAGGGTGTTGGCAGGGCCCATGGCGGTTCCCGGGAGAGCGTTCCAGACAAGGTTGAAGTCTTGGAGGAACATCTGCCAGCAAGCCTGGCGGTGGGAGAGGTCCTGGGGATGTTTGAAGTATGTCAGGTTGCGGTGATTGGTTAGGATCGTCACAGGGTGAGTGGTCCCGGTGAGGTAATGTCGCCACTCGTGGAGTGCTAGGATTATGGCTAGCATTTCCCTGTCGTAGATGTTGTAATTCCGCTCAGCAGATCCGAAGGTCTTGGAAAAATAAGCACAGGGATGGAGGTCGCCGGCAGCATCGTGTTGCATTAAGACTCCTCCTGCTGTGACGAGTGAAGCATCCATCATTACGGTGAACAGTTTGGTGGTGTCGGGGTAGCGAAGGACAGGAGCTTTCAGAAATTCCCTTTTTAGGGCAATGAAGGCTGCCTCATGGGCCGGTGTCCAGTCCCAGGGGGCTCCTTTCTTAGTAAGGGAATGGAGTGGACGGGTGATGTCTGAGAAGCCAGGGATAAACTTTCTGTAGAAGTTACAGAACCCGATGAAGGATCGTACTGCCTTGACCGAGGTGGGGGGTTGCCACTTTTCTATCGCTGTGAGCTTTACTGGGTCCATGAGGACTGCTCCCTTCCTAACAATCATTCCCAGATACTCGACTTCTGGGACGTTGAAGCTACACTTTTCTAGCTTGAGGTACAGTTTGTGCTCTTTGAGGCGAGCTAAAACCTGCTTTGTTCACAGATCGTGGTGTGGGAGGACCTCCTCTGAATGGCCCAGGTGAGGACCGACCTCCAACTGGGGCAGGTGGCGGTAGAAGATGGACATTCTCGCCATTTGAGGGGCCACGTGAATCAGATCTGAACAGTGGTCGCGAAACGCCTGATGTCGACGTTGACTGCAAGAGAAGGGGAGGGCCAGTGAGACCAGGAGGCGGAACGACAGCACTCGCATAGGCAGTAGGGTACATCTTGAGGTCCTGGTGCACCTGGCGACTGTCCTCCCGTCACTTGTGTGTTCTTCAACAATTGCAGGCACTGAGAGATCAGGATCAAGTTCACTGGCCCACACATAGGCGTTGATGGCATCCGAGATCTGATTGTTGCAGCTCTCATAGAGGCTGCCAAGATTGAACCAGACTTCAGAAATGTATGGTTTGATTCTGATGGCCCAGGAGTATACATCAAGAGCATCACGGAATTGATTGATCTGGAAGTACAACACTCCAATAGAGCACCAGAAAGTTGGATTACAGCCACCACGGTAGACGGCCTGTTGATATGCTTTGTATGCCTTGTTATACTCTTGCCCTGTCATGTAGGCACGACCAAGGAGATACCGGCTTTGGGCATCTGACGGATCTATGAAAGATGATAAGCGGTAGTACTCAGGGTGGGAGTGAGGACATACCAGCCTCGATTGTTGACGTTGATCCGATGAGGTTTCCGCCGTCTGTCTTGGGGTCTCGCACGCATCGAACTGCGCCGGGTCATATCACCAATGTCCGTTCTCACTCGGTGCCAATGGCCCAGGTGGAGGAGAGCGAGGGTGTGGGGGACCACTAGGCGGCTTCGACTCCCAATGTGCTCGTGGATGATGAATGCCAGGGTGTGCAGAACGTGGCGATGTTCTCATTGGGCTCACGGCATGGTGATGCCCCCATGCTTGGTTGGAGTAGATGGACCAGGCTCAGCCCAGTTATCGAGTCTACTGCTAATACCGCCCATGGTCCCTCTCTGACTGCTCCCTGCAACCGAAGCCTTGGGGGGCAACTGTCTGGTTGCATCCTCCATGTCCCAGTCCTCTGAGATATAGGAAGAGGTGACCGATAGATGAGGCTCTATAGAAGGGTTGAGGTCCCGGTGAACGAGATTGGTAGTATGGTTGCTGAGAGTGGTGTCCTGAATACTCTGGTCGACCCCATTCCAAATCACGACGATGGTCTGGTGGTGGGCCACGACATTCCCAAGGCATGTCACACTCACCCTGGTGTAAGGGCTCACGTGGATAAGGAGACCGTGGTGCATTTGGTGCAGCAGGCCCAACTGGTTGACAACTTGAAGGAGGGTATGGCTGGAAACCGGGCCCAGGGTGGAGGGGAAGCAGATGTAGATGGTGCGCGAATAGGACGATTGAAATATTCCTGGCCATGCTCAGTGGTCACACGGGCGGCAGAAGTGCGCAGTTCCTCAGTTGGAACTCAAGGTTGTGGAACGGGATGATGTGACAATAAATTTTGGTGGCCAGACAGGTCACGCGTCGGGGCCTCGTGAGGTCCTGAGAAGTCGTGAGGATGGGGTGGACGATCAACTTCCATTGGAGCCAAAGACGTGTGAGAGGGTATGTGGCATGACTCATCGAGAACGACAGGTGTGGGAGGACCTCCTCTGAATGGCCCAGGCGAGGACTGACCTCCAACTGGGGCAGGTGGTGGTGGAAGATGGACATTCTCACCATTTGAGGGGCCGCACGAATCAGATCTGAACAGTGGTCGCGAAACGCCTGATGTCGACATTGACTGCAAGAGAAGGGGAGGGCCAGTGAGACCAGGAGGCGGAATGATGGCACTTGCATAGGTGGTAGGGCATACATCTTGAGGTTCTGGTGCAGCTAGCAACCAGCTTTTGGCATCCGATGTGTCCATGGAAAATGATGAGCAAGAATGACATGAGCAAAGAATGATATGGAATGATCAAGAGGACATACCATGGTGTTGCCATTCTTGAGCTGAACGAATTCCGACCAGATGCCCTCGGGTAACAAAGGGTGAGATGTTAAGATGCAATTTCGAAGCTATGATGGTCAGCATATTTGTTGACATAGTATGAACGGAAAGTGTCGTAGGATTGATTGTGGTGAAGATCTGCAGGTATCCACTGACCATGATAGATTGGAATGAGGTGGGCGGCATGGTGTTACGATACGCGTCCTGTCGCTCTCGTCTCCTTTGTTCGTCGAGGAGCGAACAGTAGACGTAGAGTATGACGAGTAAGGCCTGATAGAGGAAGTCCAGTTCTGCGACGGTCTCGCTGGAAGTACCTATCTTCACAGCGGAAGAGATGAGAACGCAGGTAGATTGCGTAGATCAAACTAAAGTACAGGGCGCTACTTAGGGGTATTTATACGTAAGTATTTGGGGATGGGAATACGTAGTCATAACAAGAGATATGACCATGGGAGAAGTTTAGCGTCCGTGGGGAGGCCAAGACTAGGTCGTGAGATCCTGTCTCACGTTCCTGAGAACATGCGATGAGGTAAGCAGGAAGGTTAAATAGAGTCCGTATGGCGGTGTACAGGATGGAGTAAGCGCGAATAGAGATTGCGGCATGGGCCCACTCGAAACATAGAATGAAGGAGAGAGAAACAATCAAACCAACCATGTAGTTAATCCAAGACCTCCCGGTCGGTAGCGAAGTGGTCTTCTATGGCTTCCCAAGGGAAGTCCCCTCCAGGTAGCACTTCGTCGTCGACGTAAGCTACGACCCCTTGGTAGAAGCCGTTTATCACGGCTTCCCGAAGTGCGAAGTGAAGGTCTTCCTGATGGCGCGCCATGTCAGTCCAAACCGTAACACATGGTACACTGAGTCAAGATGGAATACGGAGATGTCGGGCTGACGGCACGAGTTGAATCCAGGACGCACGATCCACATGCCAGTGTCTTCATTGGGTCCATCTTGATGAACAAACCACCGCACAATGGCACAAGGGAAGTATTTGCCTTGGTCAGTGAATGAAAAAAGAGCTAAGATACGGACAACATCAAGTCCCTGAATTCCTGGGAGCGTTGGATCAGTTGTCACGAATACACAGTCACGCCGTGCTGGCCCATTTCTCCATGAGGAACAGCAGCGGATGATTTCGCACTTCATTCCGTAGGTGCCGCTGATATCACTGGGTGCGTAGAAAGTTGCACTTGCGGAATTGAAAACTTTGAGTTGTCCATCATAGTATGGACATTCCGCTAGTGGGACTTCTCCCAATCCACGATCATCATCTTGATTGTTCATCTGGTGCATGAAGTGTTGGATCATGTCTTGGAATCGTGGTATCCCAAGCTCATTGCACAGCTCCAAGACTGTGCGTGCGCATTTCCGTTCTGTGTCATCGACACATTAGTAAATATAGTATTGACAGTATATTACTTACGAGGAACACGTGTGAGTTCAACATGAGCTTCAACACTCATTGGAATGTTGACTGGCTCACTGTCTTCTTCATTATCGCCTAGCTCCGAGTCCGCACTTTCATTGTCCATGTAACCATCAGACTGTTTCAACACGTCCGAGACACATGTATTGATCAACATCCCGCGCCTTTGGAAGTCGACACGGCAAGCTGCCAGTTTGTCCAAGCGCTGGTTTGTAAGGAGCATTTGCCCAAGTGCATTGTGGTGGTTGGAACGATGATAGGGCTCCTTGACAGCCTTGATATGTTTTGACTCTGTGATGGAGGAGCATAGACCGTTTGGTGCCACAAAAAGCCATATCATGTCTGGATAGTGAACCATTGAATGCTGGCGGGGGAGGTTGAACAACATTGTGATGTCTGGCCAGAAGACCTCACGGTATCAGTGGAACTGAGCTAATGCATCACAGATCTGAGAGAGCGTCTCTTGTGTTAGAACATTGTGTCATACAAGATAGCAAAATTCTAGGAAGTATCGAACAGCGTGGATCATGTCCCTTGGAACAAAGCCTTCAATAGCAGGAATAAACACCTGGTAAAGAATTACAATTCATGCGTATACGACACTGAAGGTGAACATACCTTCATTAGAGCCTTCGAGTTGTCGCCCGTTCACTGTTTGAAGTTGCGTCCTTTGGGAAAGTGCCAAAGGCCCGAGAACGATGAAACAACAGCCATTCTATTGGGATATTTTATTACCCATAAGGACCATGCCTATAATCAATGCACCTTGGGTCAATCTCATCGAGGATTGTACCTGCTTCACCATCGTAGGTCTGGACTATGTATTTAATTACCCAGTTCACCAGATGGTCCTTAAAGGCACCTTTAATGATTTGGTGGAGTAGATCGGGTGAGAGGAGTTCGTGTATGTTGGACCATGGAAAGTCATTGGTAAATGGCTACTAAGTAATCAGTATGATGTCGGTGTGATATTCCAAGTGGGTTGAGACTTGAACATACCACGAGCATGCTCACAATACCATAATTGTCCCACAGCTCAGGATGTCGAAATGATTGAAAAAGCAGTTCGGTATGTTCACAGCAGCGAAGGAGTGCATCTTGGTCAAGGTTACAACGGTCTGCCATACATCTTAATTGAAGGGTCAGCACGAGTGGTTGTAAGATTGCACAACTCACTTCGGACACCACCCGCAAACAATGCAAGCCAATAGTACTTGTTCTTCGTAATCGGCAATGTACAGACCGAGGCCAAAGACTACTCGGCGATAATGTCCATCACCAAAGCATAGAATCTCTGGGGTTGTCATCCCAGGTTTTATTGACTGTAACACTACAGTGAGTGATGCATGAAAAAGTTGCCGTCGAAAGCATCGAAATTCAGCGGTTTTTGCAGCCTCTTTGGTAGCTGAGACGAAGATATGTGTAAGAACGAAAGGAATGGGGCGTAGTACATACTTTTCGGCTGCGCAAGGAAGCCAATAAGAACTAAAGTGTTGCGATGGGCACGTCTGATGTTGTTATGCACATTGCCGATCGATAAATAGAGAGGGTAGTAGTCGTTCTGTCCAGTCGCGACAGAGACAGTTGTCTTGTCACTGCCCAGGATGACCGGGACAAAGACTGACCCATGTGTCCCTTCATCCTGTGTGATCATGTCCTGTGATGGTATTGATCAGAGTCACGAACAGACACAACAAACTGACTTACTGCCTGCCTCCAAGCCCAATCAGCCGACATAAAATTGCACCATCATCGTTCATTCGTCTCAGAATCAAATTCCCGATAAGGCGTCAGGTCCATCTCATTCGCGAATTCTGGATTGGCCAATATGTTGCAGATGACCTCTTGTGGATCGCGGAAATGAACATCGTACGAATCATTCATCCATGACAGAGCATCATGGTCAGGTTGCGGCCCAGTATACTTGACTGTGAAGCTCCTCCATCTGACGTCCCCAAGGATTGAGCTATCGATAGTCCGGTACAAATCCTTGTGGCCAGTAAAGAGAGGCTCACTGCCTGCTTGGAGTAATGACGCAGCCCATATCTCCATAAGCTTATCGATCTGCGCGCCGGGCATTTGGTTTCACGTGAATAGAAAATCTGCGAGTTCGAAGTGAACTCGGCTCTGGAACGGTTCCCAATCGTCCTTGGATTTTGGTGGTAAGGGCTCAGGTGGTGAGCCTTGAGGGACAAAGTGTCCGTTAGCGTCACAAGGCCAACCTAAGTGTTCTAATTTCAGTATCCTGATCGCTAACTCGCAGTGGGTCATGTGAACTTACCATTCAGGTACGGATGATAATTTCTATATAGCTTTCCACCTGGACCAACGAACTCGGCATCAAAAGGAGGAGGGGACGAGTGAGGAGGAGAGAAAGAGCTTTGGGGAGTATGCTGGTCAGGTTCTTCACCGCCATCATGGTCGGAGTGGTGCTGTAAATAGTCGCCAAGGTGATCTGGCAGAGAGACTGTGCGATGCAGAGCATTGACATGCTGTGTGAGCCCGGATCGATTCTTGAACCAGCGGGGGCATTGAGAGCATGGGTATGCGAGTAGACCACGGTCGTGAAGCGTATCCCAAACATGAACTGAGTCTTGACGAGGCATAGTAAACGCAAGGGCTGTGGTGCTGAATGACAGAAGAACCTCACTTGCAACTAAGGTCCGTGCAACCTATATATTGCGGCCCAAACCCAAAAAACTGTTACAACCCATCCAGTCAGCATTCACATTGTCCCACTTACACCTTCAACCTACCATGTCCCAGTCTACTGGTCATCCTATGGCAAGGCGCGAGAGCAACACAACCAAGTGTGTGGCTCTACCAGACCTCCCAGCGAGAAGAAGAAAACCCGCTGAGAAAAAGGCCGACATTGAGCGTTTGCAGGCAGCGAAAGCTCAGAAGGAGGCAGCTGCTAAGGAAGCTGCACAGAAGGTTGATGAGTTAGAGGTGAAAATGAGGAATGAGCAAGCTGCGAACAAGGCCGCTGGAGCACAGCCCGTTCGTCCCCGGCCTGCGGCAAAGAAACGTACGCACAAGATGCTAGTGATGGGTAGCACCACCACTAATGTTTTGCAGTGTTCTTCAGAATCAGCTGTCCTGAAGGCAGGCAAAGAAGTAAACACCAGTGAGTTGGATAGATTATCAATGTTCGACGAATACTTACCTGCATGGCATAGAACCACAAATCGTTGGTGGCATGGAGATTTTGCCCAGTGGAAATCTGCTCAATTCGACACTCGACACCAGCACTGTCAAAAAGGCTGCGAGGCCATCAAACATGTTGTTGCGTGAGGTGCTGCACGCAGCAATGCGAGAGGGTGTTGGAAAGCCACATGCTGACCAGGACCAAGTCATCACAACCGATCAGTACACTCCTTCATTTACCACCATGCTTTTACTCACCAAAGCAACTCTGTTCTTTTGGAACCACTTGCCCCGCCATAGATCTGTAAACAAGGATGCGCTGTTGGGCCGAGTCCAAGACTGGAGAGTGAACATCGATGCAACTGGAAAGAAGGCCGTCAAGGTGGTCACCAGTACTAGCAGTGATGAACATGCAACCAGCACGTGTGCAGGTCCTTTGGCCACTGAGACGCTTCTGGGCACTACTTCCATAGCTTCAAGTTCTGTTAGTGACACCGGACCATGCAAAACTCCTGACGTACCTGAAGACATCCTCATGGGTGGTTTCGGCGATGAAGAAATGGCTGATGATACTTTAGAGAGGGCTGCAATGGATTCCGAGGACATCATTGAGGGGAGCCAGCTGCCGGTAAGTCAGCTCACACAGCGATTCACTCGCTAACAACCTTACTCTGCTAGGACACTTTTATTGGCATTACCGAGGTTGATGACTTATATGATGATGCTCAACCCCCTCCTCCTTCGCAGAAGAGAAGAGCTTTCTACTCTGAGTCTGTTGTTGAGGGCAGCCAGCTGCCGGTAAGTCAGCTCACACAGTGAATCACTCGCTAACAACCTTACTCTGCTAGGACACTTCCGTTGGGACCTCTGGAGTCGATGACTTATATGACAGTACTCAACCCCCTCCTCCTTCACAGAAGAGAAGGGCTTTCTACCCCAGGTCTGTCATTGCCAGTGAGGGGAGCCAGCTGCCGGTAAGTCAGCTCACACAGTAAGTTACTCGCTAACAAGCTTACTCTGCCAGGACACTTTCACCAAAATCTACAATCTTTATGATTTGGACAATGCTTGTGCCTTTCCTCCTTCACAG
>JBBPTU010001686.1:0-10962 GCA_038094295.1 Tylopilus aff. beelii
GTCCGGTACCTGGGAATGGACCCCGATGCTCGGATCGCTAAATGGTGGAAGAAGAGGATAGATCACCAAGCAGCCAAAGCCTACCCCATAAGGAAGACCACCATCTCCACAAAGATCGCCGCTGATGCTACTAAACCCGAAGTAACGTTACCCAAAGAATACGAAGCATACCAAAGCGTCTTCCTAGACCCGCCGCCAGGAGAACTTCCTCCAACTAGAGAATTCGACCACGCCATCGATCTTACAGCAGACTTCGTTCCACGGCGAGCAAAAGCCTATCCACTAAACCCCGAGGAACAGAAAGCATGTAGGGAATTTGTGGACGAGCACCTGAAAAGCGGGAAAATTACGACCTCAAAATCCCCCCAAGCCTCTCCATTCTTCTTCGTCCCAAAGAAGGATGGGAAATTGCGTCCGTGCCAAGACTACCATCACCTGAACTCCGGAACCATCAAAAATGCCTACCCCCTCCCCCTTATTTCCGATTTGGTGGACAAACTGAAGGCGTCCTCAATCTTTACCAAGATGGACGTTCGATGGGGATATAACAATGTCCGGATACGACCGAACGATTGGTGGAAGGCGGCGTTCAGCACCCCGTTCGGGCTATTCGAGCCCACGGTCATGTTCTTCGGCCTCTGCAACTCCCCAGCCATGTTCCAGGCACTAATGGATAGCATTTTCGGAGACCTCATCGCGGAAGGGTGGCTAGTGATCTATATAGACAACCTCCTCATTCATTCGGCCGACCAGGAGACTCACAA
The DNA here is from genome assembly GCA_038094295.1 of Tylopilus aff. beelii. Taxonomy (NCBI): domain Eukaryota; kingdom Fungi; phylum Basidiomycota; class Agaricomycetes; order Boletales; family Boletaceae; genus Tylopilus; species Tylopilus aff. beelii. The sequence continues at coordinate 765 of JBBPTU010001686.1, forward strand.
CCAACGAACAAAGCAGGTACTGAGCCGCCTCCAGGAGCATAAGCTGTACCTGAAGCTCGAAAAATGCAGCTTCAACGTAACCGAGGTAGAATACCTGGGAATGATCATCAAGAAGGGAGCCGTCCTCATGGATCCGATCAAGTTGACTGCAATCGAGAACTGGCAACCCCCCACCTCGGTAAAGGCAGTACGCTCCTTCATCGGGTTCTGCAACTTCTATCGGAAGTTTATCCCAGGATTCTCAGACCTGGCTCGCCCTCTTCATTCCCTTACTAAGAAAGGAGCCTCTTGGGAGTGGACACCAGAAGGCCTTCACCGCCTTGAAAGACGAGTTCCTCAAGGCCCCCGTCCTCCGCTACCCTGATACCTCCAAACCGTTTACCATTATGATGGACGCCTCACTCGTCGCTGCGGGAGGAGTCCTGATGCAACAGGACACTGCTGGAGATCTCCACCCTTGCGCCTACTTTTCGAAAACCTTCGGCTCGGCTGAACGAAATTACGACATCTACGATCAGGAAATGCTCGCTGTCATCCTAGCTCTTCATGAGTGGCGCCACTACCTGACAGGCACCACTCACCCGGTGACTGTCCTCACGGACCATCGTAACCTCACTTACTTCAAACACCCCCAGGATCTCTCTCGCCGGCAGGCCTGCTGGCAGATGTTCCTACAGGACTTCGACCTTCTCCGGAGGGCTCTCCCGGGGACGGCCATGGGCCTGGCGGACGCCCTTTCGCGCAAGTACGAGGTGGATACCTCACAGGATAACCGACATGTCACCTTCTTACCGCCCGACGCATTTGTACGAATGATCGACGTTGCCATTGCCGATAAGATCGCTGCGTCCACTTCAGAGGACCCGCTAGTCCTCCATGCCCTCCAGGCTCTCCGTGACGGCTCTCCTATCCTCCCTCGCTCCCATCATGATGACTGGACTTTCATGGAGGGCTCCTTGTATTTCAAGGGGCGCCTTTATGTTCCGGAACCGGCCCGTGTGGCCCTCCTACGCAAACTCCACTACTCCCCCGCAGGGGGCCATGAGGGCCGCTTCCGCACCCTGCACTGCGTCTCTCGGGACTACTGGTGGCCGGGCCTCCCCACCCACGTTCATAACTTTGTCGCGGGGTGTGTGGTCTGCCAGGCGTCCAAGGTCAACACTCACCCTACGGCCCCAGGCCTCTCCCCTATCGGATCCACCGCCACTCGCCCGTTCCAGCAAATCTCGATGGACCTAATTACTGACCTTCCTCTGTCATTGGGTCATGACTCGGTCCTGGTCGTGGTCGACCAGGGGCTTACGAAGGGGGTCATTTTATGCCCTTGCTCGAAAACCATTACTGCGGAAGGGGTAGCGGACCTCTTTTTCTGCTTTGTTTTCCCCCGCTTCGGTCTACATGACAAATGTATCTCAGACAGAGGTCCCCCGTTTGCATCCACCTTTGCCAAGGAACTGGCCTGCTTGCTTCACTATGATGTCGCCCTCTCCACCGCCTACCACCCTCAGACGGATGGCGAAACAGAACGAGTAAACCAGGAGCTTGAGACCTACCTTCGAATATTCTGTGGAAACAAGCCAGACGAGTGGGCAGCTATGCTCCCGCTCGCGGAATTCTCCCACAATTCCACAACCCACTCGGCCACCAACGTAACCCCCTACTCCCTTATGATGGGATATGAACCCAGGGCGTACCCCCCATTGTCCAAGACCACCTTCCTTCCTGCGCTTGAATCTCGTGCGAAACTTCTCGAAGAAGCCAGAAAGGAAGCCTTGGCTGCCCACCACAAGGCCCAACAGGACATGAGGGAACGAGTCGCCTCCCGCTTCAAGGGATGGAAAGTGGGGACAAAAGTCTGGCTCAACGCGAAGGATCTCCGAATCAAGTACCAAAACTGGAAATTAGCGCCAAAGCGTGTTGGCCCCTTTGAAGTAACCCAGGTCCTCAGCCACTAAGTTATCGACTAGCCATTCCAGCAACCTGGAAGATCCATGACGTATTCCACGCTTCTAAACTATCCCCGGCGGTTGCGACCCGGGAACACGGCCCCAGCTTCCCGGCCCCACTGCCTCAACTAGTCGACGGAGAAGTGGAGTACGAGATAGAAACCATCAAACGCCACAGGAGGGTGGGAAGACGAACCGAATATCTGGTATCCTGGAAAGGCTATGCACCGTCGGAAGACTTGTGGGAACCTGCCAGTAATCTTTCCCATGCCAAACAGGCCCTCAAAGAATATCGACAGCGACATCCGAAAGACTTCACACGCTCCTAACACCCCACCATGCTATCCATCTGCGTCCTCTTCGCCGTGGTCACCGTCTCCTTTTTCCTGCTCGTAGCCTACCTCGCATCCCTACTCTCCACGAGGGGGATGGTTCTCCAAGTCCAACGATCCCACACTGGGATTCAGATTACCATCGTCGCTCCGTCCTACGCCTCGAACGCTACTGGACAGTCCTGGACTTACTCAGCCCCAACAGCCCCACCCCAATCCAACCCGAATTGGAATCCCACATGGGATCCGACCGACAGAGCAATACCTCCTAACTAAACTAGGAAGTCCATGGAGAAAAAGGGATTTATACCCCGTCTGCACCATCCCTTCTCCATTCCCCCATGCCTTACCTCCCAGACCATGTCCTTACCTGCGACCCCCACGCCACCTACCCTGATGGTGACCCTCTCCCTGAGTCCATCCCCTGGTTCCCCTACCTCCTCACTCCCGAGCTCGAGCTTGAGCTCCTGGACCTCTTCACCCATTCCCCAGACCGAGTGGCAGAGCTCAAGCGGGCTGCCGCCCTCCCCTCCAACCACCCCCTTCTCGAACAGGTCCAGGCCATTCACACCTCCCGGAGGGCCGCCCTCTTCCTCCAATGGTCCAAGAAGTCCACCCCCAATAAGACCACTGCCGTCTCCGCCATTGCTCCCGCAGTTCTCGACCTTTACCGGGAGCTACCAGGACTCGGAATCTTTCATGCCCTCGACCGGACCTCCTACGACATGCGGAACTCCCTACTGCGTGATCTGTTCACAGTGTTCCCCCTGGAGCAGTTTAGGGGGTACATGGGACGAGTTACAGGGAAACTCGCCCTTAGGATATCGAACCCCCCACCCGCCATATCTCTCACTAGAGCTCCTGGCAAGCGTAGCAGGAAGAAGAGACTTGGTCGAAGACCAACTCCTGGGACCGCCGGGGAGGTACCCCTGGCAATGGACGACTCTGCCCCCATTCCCTCCTCCTCCTCCTCCACCCAGCCGCAGCCAACCGCCGCTGCGGTTCCCCCAGCCACACCTTCCTCCGACCCCCCTGTCGACTCATTGGGCGCAACCCCCCACTCCTCCACCGCCCTTCCCAGTCCTCCCCCCTCTTCCCTACCATCGCTTGACACAATCAGCGATTCCGACTTGGAGGTCACCCAGGTGGGCTGGGAACTGGGACAAGGAGAATACTTCGCCGCGCCATACCACCTACCCTCCACCCCGACGGCTACTGAGTCGGGGCCTCAGTCACAACAAGAGGGTAATGTTACAGGCTGGGAGGAGATCGAGAGGCAATACGCTGAGTTACATCGCACTATCGATCGTGCTACTGAGGCATTCGTCCAGGCGGGCCTCCTTAGTACTTCCGACCGGGACTTATACCTCGTGTATCCCATGGGGGATTCGAACGTGGGAAGCCCAACCATGGAGTAGCTGGGTACCTATTTTTCCTTGCATCGCTTTCCTTTCTTCTTTTGTCTCGATCTGATCTCATCTTGTACACCGCCATACGGACTCTATAGAAGTGTCCACTGCCTTCCGCAGTCCGCAGTATGTCTTCCTTCTTATCTCTTCATCTCTGCTCGCATCGCCTTCGGATGGAGCTTGAAGTTCTATTCTTGTTCAGGACGCTCCCCTCCCCCTACTATATCTCTCGCTATAGTAGTAGTTTCCCATCCCCTTCATAGTTACGTATAAAAGCGCCACTATCAGCGCTCATGTACCTTAGTTAGATCTACACAATCCTCAGCGTAACTTACTCACGCCGCTCGAGTGAGCGAGACCTTCGATCTGGCTCATAATCGCCATACCTGCGTTGTCATCGCCTTGACATTTACCTATTCCCTTCGAATCTTTGCACTGGCCCTCGCCCTCGTAATTGGCGAAGTAGTAAATCGCTACCACGTTAACAGATACCAACGTGGATTGTGCAGCAGCATGCACCATGCAAGATGATATCGCTCAGCAAATGTGGGAGGATTACCAGGAGCTCCTGGCTAGTGGAAACTTACCAGCTGAGCTGGAGTCAGACGAGGACATTGATATGTTATCTGTCGCTAGCCCATAGTTCACACAAGAAATTAATACCATTGATACATCGATGATACATAGTACAGACTCGAAAGCGGTCGCCTACTACAGACCACTACTATCAATGATTGCACCTGCCATATTTGGGTTGTTCTGCAGGTCATGATATAGATCCAAAACATACTGAGCACGCTCTGCGTTGCCCGGCATAGAATTAAATATAACAGCGGGGGTAGGGTTCCTGGTCAACAACAATGAAAAAAATTGGCAATGTTCATCCTCTAACTGCTTGATCTTGTACATGGCTGGAATAGTGATCTCAACATTCCTCAACAGGTCAAGAAATGTGTTGTCCACCTTCTGGTTAATCTCCTGAAGTGTACTCTTGATACCAACGAGAGTGGAGGTTGTTATATTCTTGCAGCTACTGCTGTGACTCACAGGAGATGGGACAGCCAGAGCAACAAGGCTGTTGTATTCTGAATAACGGCTGTGCTTGCTGGAGTGGATAGAAGGAGGCAACACTGTAGATGCTGGAGGGGCTAACAGCAAGAAGAGAAGAGACTGGTCTGTCTCATCAGGTGACAATGTGGACAAGGGCTGCTTCTTGGACCAAGATGACGTTACAGCTTTAGTGGCACTGGTGCAGACTTGAGAAGATGGAGTGGGAGAATTATGAGTGGCACTAGCTGTATGGGAAGGGGACACCATGGCTTCATTGCAATCTGTGCGCGGAAGAGAACTGTGTTACGGTTTGGGATGATTCATTGATACACGCTACTGAACTCAACAAAGCCATCCAACAGGCCATTGAGGAAGGGACCTATGAGGGGTATGTTTCGTTCTGTGATGGAGAAGTCCTTCCTGGGGATAGCTTTCCTTGGGAGGATATTGTTAATGCAGTAGCATGTCACTACTTCACTGATCAAGATAGCGAGGGCTTGTGCAAAGATCTGAAGAGAATAAGTAAAGGTAAGGGCGGCAAGGACGCAGGTATGGCGATTGCAAGCCAGAGTTGGGGTCTCGCTCTCATAGAGTGGCATGAGTAAGTTACGCTGTGGATTGTGTAGATCTAACCAAGCATTGCTCATTATCCTCTACGTCTACTGTTCCCTATTAGATGAACTATGTAGAAGGGAACAACAGGATGTGTATCATAACAGACTGGTAGATCTGGTGGTGGTTTGAGGTCGAGTAGTAGATGTGATAGTACCACTAGGTGGTCGAAAAACAGGTGGGTATGAGGATAGGAGTGAATCATTGTACAGGGGAAAAGAAGGGTCATCAAATTTCAGTCTCTGCACAAAACCCAGAACACCATGCCAGACTTATCACAGCAATAAAACAAGAGCAAACAGTGAAAGTTGTGCTCCCATACAGGCTCTAAGTTATGAGGAATCAGATCACCACAAGCAACAGTATGGAAGTACTTTTACTGGTGGCTTGTACTGTGGTCAAAGAGTACCATCTCTAACAGTAAGTCAACTTGCCCTTCAAGTCACTTTTGCCATCTTAGCTATCTTGGGCAACCCTGCATGTTCAATGTATTTCATCAGCAAAATGTTACAGTTTGAAGCAACATGGTGCACCATCAAGAACAACTTCACTCGGCTTTGCAGGACGCTATCATTGACGGACTGTACCAGGGGATTGTCTCTTACATAGACAACGAGATTGTCCCAGGAGGGGACTTCCCCTGGGAAACTATTGAAGACCTCCTCACTGAGGATGACAAGATCTTGAGGTGACTCCATGGTTGGTTTGATTGCTTTTCTCTCCTTTCTCTCATGTATTGAGCAGGCTGGTATCACAACCTTTATTCTTGCTTACTTCATCCTGTACACTGTCATACAGACTCTATTTAGATCCCTCCCTTCAGATCCCTATGTTTCCCATGGTTGTGAGGATGTCTTCTCACGACAGTTAGATAATCTTGATTGGATGCTAATCCTCCTCTAACTGTATCTCTCATTACAGTTATGTTTTCCCATCCCCATTGTTATGTGTATATATACTGCTAGATAGTGCCATGTACATCAGTTTGATCTACACAATCTACCTGTGTCCTCATCTCCTTTCGCTAGCAAGATAGATTCCTCTAGTAAGACCACTGCCAGACTGGGTCCTCTCTACCAAGCTCTGCTCATCATCCTATATGTCTATTGCTCACTCTTAGATGAACTTAGAAGGAGAGAACAACAGGACGTGTTTCATAACAGTAATGACCTTGGTGCCAAATTGACCTGTCTTAATCCATTGCATTTCACAAGAGAGATCATGGATTGTTTTGATCTTCAAAGTACCAGCATACTTGACAATCCAGTCAAGTACACTATTGAGCATGATAACAGCAGGACCAAGATTCATCAGATGGGCTTTATTATGAATATGTCATGCAAGATTTGTTCCAACAAGCCCTCCAATGCTTCAGACAGACCATATGGTCAAAATGAAGTGGAAATGGTTGTTATATATAAGAGGTACACTGATGACAGGTCTATTCTATATGTGACATGTTGAACATTTCAACCATATGGTCAAATTGTGGTGGAAACACTTGCCATATGTCAGGAGTACATCAGCACAAGATGCATTCTATGTATGACATATTGAACACTTCAACTATCAACTGTCAGTAGTATATCAAAGCAAGGTCTATCTATGCATTATATAGTGAACATTTTGACCATATAGTCGAAATGCGGTGGACATGATTGCTATATATTAGGAGTACAGTAAAGCAAGCACTGTCTGTGCATTATATATTGAATAAAATGTGGAATATATAAGACAGGAATATTGATAGATGACAATCACCTCCACCGCATTTTGACTGTATGGTCAAAATGGCCAATATATAAGACAGGAATGTTGATAGATGGCAATCACCTCCACCGCATTTTGACCGTATGGTCAAAATGACCAATATATAAGACAGGAATATTGATAGATGACAATTACCTTCACCGCATTTTGACTGTATGGTCAAAATGACCAATATATAAGACAGGAATGTTGATAGATGGCAATCACCTCCACCGCATTTTGACCGTATGGTCAAAATGACCAATATATAAGACAGGAATGTTGATAGATGGCAAATGTTCAATATATAGTGTACTCCTAATGTATAGCAACCATGTTCACTGCATTTTGACCATATGGTCAAAATATTCAATATATAATGAACAGACAGGCCTAATATACAGTTGGGGACAATCAAACTCCACCAATTTTGTAGAATGCCGAGACGAAATTTCCAAGGCAAACCGATGACAGATTCGAACTCAGGGCAATGAAATACGTCCAAAAACACACCTCCAGTATTTTTCCCATGACATTTTTGGGCGGCCAAATTTTTGGCATTTTTGAATGAAATATTAATGTCTAATTTATGGGTCAATAGCCATCGTCAACACCTTCCACTTGCCCTCATCGATGCCCCCACTACTTAGCCATTTGAACGGTGTTGACGCTATCCACTTGCTCTCAACCCCATTCATTGCCTGGCCGTTTGAACAGCATCAACACGAGTGCAACCACTTGCTGTCGACGCTATCCCCTCGCTCTTGATGCTTCCCGCCCACTGGCCATTTGAACAGCGTCAACATGGGCGCAATCGCTTGTTGTCGACGCTATCCACTCACTCTTGACGCCTTCTGCCCCCTGGCCATTCAAACGGCGTTGACACGGGCGCAATCGCTCACTGTCAACGCTATCCGCTCGCCCTCGACACCTCCCGCCCCCTGGTCATTCGAATAGTGTCAACACGGGCACAATCACTCACTGTTGACGCCTTCCACTCACCCTTGGCGCCCCTTGCTGCCTGGCTGTTCAAATAGCGTCGAGACAAGCACAACTGCTCCCTGTCGACGCCATCTGCTTGCTCTTAGTGCCCTCCGCCACCTGGCCGCTCAGCACCGTCTATTCACCATCCAGCCCTTCAAGCGGCGTCCAGGTCTGGGTCCAGGTGTCTAACATAGGCACCCGCACCCATGCCATTCACTAATGATAGTGGTATTTGCACCAGCCTCATCTTCGAGGTTGATTTTAAGGCTGTCAATCCTCATGGTAATATCCTCTGATTCTGAGTCCAAGTTGACCTGATCTGAATCATTGACAACTTGTGCAATGTCACTGCTTGCACTTAGTGACATTGCACAATGTGGTTGACCATGGAGGCCTGAGATGTTTCTTGATCTCTTCTTTGGTTGACCTTGTGCCATTGGGACTATCAGTTGGGGTTCACCCTTTTTTTTGCTCTTGTTTTTGTTGGGCCATCAGCTTCCATTCTTGCAGCGTGTTTTGTACTCAGCGAAAGGAGTCGTTTGTGCATTTTTTCGGTTTTTTTACAGTTATTTTAGTGGTCCGGCCAAATTTTCGGCAGGTCGTGGGTATCATAAGTACTTTTTTGAACAATCTGCTTGTACAATCCTGACATATGGGCCCTAAATATGTAGTCTAAATGCAAATTGTTGGTTTCAAACAAGTGTGGCAGTCAGGAAAATTTGTTCATCAGATTGGTTGAGTTTGATTGTCCGCAACTGTATAGCAGCCATATCCACCACATTTTGACCATATGGTCAAAATGTTCAATATACAATGCACAGGCAGTCCTTGCTTTAGTGTACTCCTAATATACAGCAATCATGCCCACCACATTTTAACCATATGTTCAAAATGTTCACTGTATAATGCACAGACAGACCTTGCTTTGATACATCAGTTTGATCTACACAATCTACCTGTGTCCTCATCTCCTTCCACTAGCAAGATAGATTCTTCTAGTGAGACCACTGCCAGACTGGATCCTCTCTACCAAGCTCTGCTCATCATCCTATATGTCTATTGCTCACTTTTAGATGCAGTTGAGGTGATTGTCATCTATCAACATTCCTATCTTATATATTGGACACTTTGACCATATGGTCAAAATGCGGTAAAGGTGGTGGCCATATATCCACAGTATACCAAACAAGGCCTATATATATATATGTCAGTAGTATATCAAAGCAAGGTCTGTCTATCCATTATATAGTGAACATTTTGACCATATGGTCGAAATGTGGTGGACATGATTGCTATGAATGTTGATAGACAACACTCACTTCCACCGCATTTTGACCATATGGTCAAAATGTCCAATATATAAGACAGATATGGCTGACATGTGGCAAGCGCTTCCATCACAATTTGACCATGTGGTTGAAATGTTTAATATGTCACATATAGAATAAACCAGTCATCAGTGGACATATATATATCAATCATTTCCACCCCATTTTGACCATGTGGTCAAAATGTTCAATATATAGGAATGTTGATAGAATGTTGATTCACCTCCACCGCATTTTGACTGTATGGTCAAAATGTTCAATATATAAGACAGGAATGTTGATAGATGACAATTACCTCCACCGCATTTTGACCATATGGTCAAAATGTCCAATATATAATGTTGATAGATTGCAATCACCTCCACCAAAGAGAGGAATGTTGATAGATGACAATTACCTCCACCGCATTTTGACCATATGGTCAAAATGTCCAATATATGAGGCATATAGAGAAAGACCTTGCTTTTGTGTACCTTTAATACACTATTGCTTGTATGGATGTCCAAAAGTATTTAAAGGATGTATCATTTGAAATCCTAGTGTACCGCATTTCCACCATAGGGTCAGAATGTGGCCATCAAATACTGTTAGCAGAGATCAAATGTACCACATTTTTACCATTTGGTCAAAATGCGGTGGATTTTAGACAAAATTGGTAACTGAACCCTGGCCTGACCCTAACCCAATTAGAAAAACAGACTTAAAATCGCCTCATGGCCAATTAATACCGTTTAGGAATTCAAACTGAGTTCGAATTTACCATATAAGGTGATTTGAGCAAAGACTTC
>JBBPTU010001687.1:0-10960 GCA_038094295.1 Tylopilus aff. beelii
CGCCCGCACTACTGCACTATTAGCGAACCACATGGCAAAAGTTAGATATAAAAGGCATCCCACATGGGAGTAAGCGAGCTACGCGAAATATGCGACGCGTAAGTTCGTAACACTCCTTGCCCCTTCAGTTTTTAGATTCGGTTGGTACGAATTCGATGCTGTCACGGTTGGTGTAAATGAAGAGGAATGACTCATACGATCGTTAGTCGAAGAGTTGCATTCACGGGCACAGTCTCTCGCCGCTCAGTTTGACCAGGACGAAAATACCACGAGCGAGTACATCGACGAGGCGATCATACTCGATCGCGAAGCAGTAGAACATTGCCCACCTGGTCATCACATGCGAGTCGAGTCTCTAATGCAGCTTGGAAACGATCTCTTCACTCGGTACTTGCGGTTCTGGGAAATTGCAGATCTCGGGGAGACCATCGACCTCGATCGGGAAATTCTCAAGTCGCATCCGGAAGGCCACCCCGATCGCTCGGAGACTCTAGACAACCTTGCAGATCGGCTCTCCACTCGTTACGAGAATTCCGGTGCAATTACGGATCTCGACGAAGCCATTGTCTTCTCTAGAGAAGCTCTCAGGCTACGCCCGAAGGACCACCCTGGTCGCTTGAGCACTCTGAACACTCTTGCAACTTGTCTCAACATGCGCTACAGCATATTTGGTAGTACAATTACAGATCTCAACGAGTCTGTCGACCTCTCCCGAGAATCCCTGGAGGGCCACCAAGACTCGAAGTCTCTAAGCACCCTTGCAATTTCTCTTGCCGCTCGCTACAAGAAATTTGGGGTGATTACGGATCTCAATGAGGCCATCATGTTCAACCGAGAAGCTCTCGGACTGTGTTCGGAGGGCCACCCCAGTCGTTCAACTTATCTGGACAACCTTGCAAGCCATCTCTCCTTTCGTTACAACAAACTGGGTGCTGTTGCAGATCTCAGTGAGGCCATTGTCCTCTCCAGAGAGGCTCTCGGGTTGCGGCGGGAGGGCCACCCCCATCGCGCGGTCTCTCTAAGCAATCTTACAGCTCATCTCTTCTCACGTTACGAGAGGTTTGGTACGATTACGGATCTCAACGAGGCAATTGTCCTCTCCAGAGAATGTGTTGGGCTGGGCCTGGAGGACCACCCCCAACGCTCGGCTTCTTTAGTCAACCTTGCAGTCTGTCTCTCTACTCGTTATGACAAGTTTGGCGACATTACAGATCTCAATGAGGCTATCGACCTTGACCGGGAAGCCCTCTCACTACATCCGGAGGGCCACCCCAATCGCTCGGCATCTTTGGGCAACCTTTCAATTCGCCTCGCTACTCGTTACAAGCAATCTGGTTCCACTACAGATCTCAGCGAGGCTACTGAACTCTGCAGAGAAGCTCTTAGGTTACGTCCAGAGGGCCATCCAGATCGCTCAATCTCTTTAAACAACCTCGCAATACGTCTCTCCACTCGTTACGACCAGTTTGGTGCCATCGAAGATCTCAACGAGGCCATTGTCCTCTGCAGAGAAGCTCTTGGATTGCGTTGGGAGGGCCATCCTGATCGCTCAAACACTTTAAAAAATCTTGCAGATCGACTCTCCACTCGCTGCGGCCACCTTTGCGCCAGGTACGATCTCAGTACATCTCCCTCAGTGAGTTGCCTTGTGTGTCATTTACACTTCGGGTTCTTATCATCATCCCAGCTGAGCGATCAAGAAGAGATATTCTCTCTTTATTCTGAGCTTGCAGACATATCACATACAGTATCATCGAATGATTTAGAAGCATCCCGGTCATGGGTCTGCGCAGTTGAAAAGTTCGCTCACCCCTCGGCACTTCTTGCGTATGAAACATCCCTTAGACTACTCGTCGAACATTTTTCCCTTCTTCCTCCCTTGCCAGAGCATCTCGACGTCTTCAAAGAGCACACCTCATCACTCGCAGTGGACGCGTTCTCAGCCTGTATACGAAATAGTTCTCCGAAACGTGCAGTTGAACTACTAGAGCAAGGCCGGAGCGTGTTCTGGAACCAGATTACTCGCCTCCAATCATCACTCCATGACGTTATTGCAGCAGGCCCGCGTGGCGAAGCTCTGGCGAACGAATTCGCACATCTGTCGGCACGCATTCGGATGGCCTTCCATTCGCCAGGCAAGGATCAACATGATCAACTATGTCATCTCAATTTCGAGATCCAGAGCGTCGTCTCCACTATCCGCGAGTTGCCCGGTCTCTCTCGTTTCCTTTTACCCTCACTCTTCTCGGATCTTCGACATGCGGCTAGCAGAGGGCCGGTGATCATTGTAAACGCAAGCCAATACGGTTGTGACGTGCTTATTGTCATCGATGATCTGGATCCCTATCACATTCCGTTAACGATCAAAAAAGAATATGTTCAGCTTCTATCGAAAAAACTGCGTACGTTGCCTAAGCGCGCAAACTCGAGGAACGAGAGAATCGCTCTTGGAGGAATCTTGAGGGAAATTTGGGACGATGTTGTCTTCCCCGTCGCCCGTTTCTTGCAGACAATCCTTCCACTCCGGTCCCGGATCTGGTGGTGCCCTACCGGGGAGTTTTCGGACCTGCCCTTGCATGCGGCCGGACCATATCGCAAGGGTCAGCCAAATCTTCCCGATCTGTACATCTCTTCGTATACCCTCACCTTGAGTGCGCTCATTCGCGCAAGACGGACCAATCTCTCGAGATCACCAAGTCCCGTAAAGCAATTCATTGCCATCGGCCAGGCAAATGCCGTTGGGCAGAACAAACTGCTCTCCGTCGACTCCGAACTGGCGAAGATTGGTCAGGATCTCGGTGAAGCTGCAGAATTCAAGCAAATCATGGGCGAGAAATCCCGGATTGCGCGAGTTGCAGAAGAACTCGGGAAGAACGAATGGGTGCACTTTGCATGTCACGGTCTCGCGAACCGCAAAGAACCGTTCAAGTCTGCGTTTGCTCTCGACGATGGGCATTTCAGTATCGAGCAGCTCATCCGTTGCGACTTGGAGGATCCAGAGTTTGCGTACCTCTCTGCGTGCCAGACGACAGTCGGAGACGAGGAGAGTCCGGATGAGGCGATCCATCTCGCTTCGGCGATGCAGTTCATCGGATTCCGCTCGGTGATTGGGACGATGTGGTCGGTGGACGACAAGGAGACGAAAATGATCACGTCGATGTTCTACAAGCACATATTGGACGAGTCGGGCCGTCTGGACCATACCAGGGCCGCGTTGGCACTGAACGAGACGATGAGATCGCTAGCCCAGAAATTGACTATCGATCAACAGGTTCTTTATATTCACCTTGGTGCCTAGCAGCCCCTTCTTTTTGTAGTGATTCGTTTGTTTCCCCTTCGTACTACTCATAATCAACCGTTTCGGAGCTACCGAGATATTCACGATAGCCTCCGGATGCGAGAGGACGAAGAAAGAACTATAAATTGCATCCAGTCACTTCGAATTCTAACGAGGAAACATACTTGTACATGTATGATACAAGTGAGATTCTTCATTGCAGCGACGCCTTGACTCGTGGCTCGGTAGCGAACCCCCTTCCCCCGAGCGTCGCCTATTCTCAGTCACGAGCAGGTTCCAACAAGATGTTCCAACAAGCAGACTCTCCAGGTTACCAACACCCCCACAGACCAAAGTGTTACTGGCTCACATTCTTATGCGCCCCGCTGGCTTCTTGATCGCGTGCACCTGGAGCCATCGTCCTGAACCCCGCGACCGTGGTTCGAGTTCAAGCTGGGAAAGCTACAAACGATAGCATGGTCCAAGAGATCCGCCAACCCGAGTTGGCCCAAATGCGTTCACCATGTCGAGCACCATGCCTCGAGATCGTACTGCGTGCCGGAGGTGCACTAGCGAGGTGCATGAATGCATGATACTTCATTAGAACACCTTGACTGTTGACATACGTTGACGCGTAGAGCGCTGCGGGTGATGAAAGGATACGCAAGCCAACCTGCAGACTGCGGCAAGCGCCAAAGAGAGCAGCTGGAAAACGAAGCTTGGTACATAGGAGTCGCTGTTACGGAAAGCAATGGTGCGACGGTGTCATACAGCGGGAATGCTAGCAAGAAGGAAAGTGTTTATAAAAGGGAAGGAGTTTCCCAGGCGTTCCCAGCATGGGATCCGGTAGAATGTCAACTTGAAGTATGTACCCTTCTCGTTGGAAAGGGGAAGGGGGGACTATGGCTGACTACAGTCATAGGTCGGCACTTGAACCACGCGACGCGTCCATGCCGACTCCATCACTGCGCCGTTGACGACGACGCAGCAGCAAGGATTTCGCCGCTGCCACTACCACCACGTCGTCAGTCGCGACGAGATGTCCACGCCAACTCCACCACTGCGCCGACAACGACACATCCATGCCGACCCCACCATCCCGCCGATGACGACGATGACGACGCTGTAGCAGCGACCCTGCTGCTGCCACCACCGCTCGTCAACTGCGACGACAACGTGGCAGCGGCGGCGACAATCCTCCACACTGACCCCACCACTGCGTCGTCAAGAACGACAATGCGTCTGCGCTGACCCCATCACCGTGCCCATCACGCGGTGCCTCCGGTGACGACGACAGCGACGTGAAGGTCGCAACAGTGCGACTGTCACACATCGTCGTCGACACGAAGTGAAACATTGATAGTACCTGCAGGTATACTCATGCAGAGCCCTATGTATTCCTAGTCTGTCCGTGTTCTAGTTACATCGCGTCCTTAATAGACTTCGTTTGTTTTTGCTCCAGTCAGTCGGCACACAGATCGTGAAGATGTGTAGAATACAGGGGTATAACTATGGGCGCTCTCGCTCTAAACCACCTTCACTCCCTTGCCCTCCCTCGCCCACACAACTGGTTTTCGACCTTAGTGAAAATCTCCCCTCTCGAGGCACAGCCACGGCCGCGACCTATTTAGCGTCACCTGACGCCAAAAAGGTCGCGCCTCGGTCGTGGCCGGGGCGGCGCTCGAAATATAGGTCTCTCGATCCTGATTGGTCAATATTGGTCGATAGGTCGACCCCTGCGCATGCCGGTGCTCCCCGCCCCGAGACCTCCAGCTCTCCAGCCCCGGCCTCTCTCCCCTCACTGCCACATCGTCCACCACCGCAGGTCCTCTACCACTCCGTGGCTGCGCTCAGTTAAAACCTTTCTAGGCGATGCTCGCATAATCACAGTGGCATGGTCACTGCTGCGCGTTCGGGCACCCTCAACGAAGACTTGCACATCCAATTCCCGACAACGACGGCCTCTTACTAGTAGGCTCTTACGCAGGTGGGTTTTTAGCGAGATGTACGATGCGAGGACAACTCAAAGAGGGAAGTAGTCGACTGATATCGTACGGCTGGTCCAGTATCATAATTCCATCCGACTCTTGTACATGAGCTGTCGAACAGATTCAGAGAACGGTGTCACGAAAGTGGCAGGAAGTAGGTCCAGATGTGGCAGAAAACGTATGATCAATGAAAGAACAACGCGACGACGAAACGACAAGAGAACAGAGCGAGAGCGAGAAACACGACTTCACTCAACCACCCAGCCAAATCATAATATTTCCACTACCGCCGTACGAACGTCTTTGGAAAGGTTGGTCCCGCGACGAATACCTGGAATAATGATCTCGTGCTCCGCAGCGACACGCCTGAACTCCCCATTTTGTTGCTGCTGGAGCAGCAGCGCATGGAACGGCTGCTGAAGACGGGCAACTAACCGCAGTGCCCGCGTATATTCGTCCACCGGAGCAGGAGGGACACGATGCAATTGAGATGAGGGTGCTGAATCGTCTGGATCATGACCGAATGAGAAATCCTCGTCCTCGTCGTCCTCGTCTTCTGCCATTCCCCAACTGAAACCAGCAGGTAGATCGCAAATATTTCGAATCCATGGATGTACTAGAATTAGCTTCTGTGGCTCCATTTGCGAGAGCTCCTCTGATGTACAGAAGTCCACGTCCCCTATCCCCCGCGCACGAACCCGATACCAGAATCCGTTCCCAGATTTTTGTACGCCGAGCTTGCGGACTGCAAAGACAACGCACGGTAGGAACAGTCGGCGGTTGAAGAAGCGTGCTGGAGGATGTAATGTGATTTGGCTGTGGAGTTGTATCGCGTCTACCTGGGAAACCGAATGCCGTAGTTCCGCAGTGCGTGCGTCCATCTCCAGATCGCTGATCGTAGGTGAAGTGCCAGGAGGTCGACTGTATACCGCGAGGGAGTCTGGAAGGCAACTATTATACCGGGATGACTTGCCGATCCAGTCGAGCACCGTCACTTCTCCGGATCGTGACACGGTCTCCTCGAGAAGATGCCCAAGAGCTGCATATCCTTCTCCATAGTCTGGCCGGATATCACTCCCGAAGATCCCGATCAGGGAGTATGCTAAGTCCTCTTCCCGCGTCGCATTCCGAGTCGAGACTAGACGAAGTTTTTGTCGGATAGTGAGGTCGTCTGGATGGAAAGAGATGATGGTCTTGCTTGCAATTCCGATGGCGTCTGCGAGCTCCTGCATGATTTCTGGTGATTCTTTGTGATTTCGATGAGTATCTCCACGGTATGGCTGCCAGTCCCGAGTGTAAAACCGGATCACCTTCGGCGAGAGAAGCTCTTGCGACGTCCAGGCCCGAGTCAACCATTTGCTATTCTTGAGTAAACCCGACAGCAGTTCGACATCCGTGAGAAAGACGAAGGTAGCTGCCGACGATTCGTACCATAGGTACATCATCTTGAGGGATTGGTTCAATACGGTGCTGATTGTCTTGTCGATACAGCACGTATCGGACCAAGCCCACCGATAGCCGTCTGCGCGAACGACATCGCAGAACTTCTGTAGCTTGACATTGAGTGGCGATGTTGAATTTAATCTCCAGACAGTGCCAGCAGCATCCACATCTTGCAACGACGGCTCCATCCCCTCCCAAACATGTGACAATGTGACATATTCAAAATATTTCTCCACTACCTGCTGGATCCGATCGTGGTCGAGCTTGAGCATCATCGAAGACATCAGGTCCCGGAACTCGGGTTCCGATTTGAACGTCAACCTTCGTTCGGGATCGTCGCACAAACGACCACTCTTCACGTTGATCAGCACCAACGGCGATGTCTTCGACACCTCTCCAATGGCCTCGTCGATCCTATTCGCCGAACGCGAAGGCGAAACATATTTCTTTGCTAATCCTATGGGTATGTGTCATGGAAAGCTTCCGAGGGAGCTTGTTAACACTAACGACGGACGTCTTCATCGGCAGACCCTTCTACGAAAGAAAACATCCGAGTGAAAGCGTCGAATGCGTCGTCTGTGAGCTGTAGACCACAGAGGGCCAGGTATCTCGCCTCGTATGCCCATGGACTCGTACCATCTAACTCGATGGCCTATGTTGATCTGGTTAAGGATGGTCTGCAAGCAGGAGAGAAAATCTTACCTCGTCGGCATCCACGAGGGCATTCTCCCACGACTTTACCAAAGTGTACGCTCTGCTCCGTTTGATAAGTACGCCTGCGGGGTTGGCCGGATTCAATGATAACGCGGTAGAATAATATCTGATTGCTTCTTTTAGTCTCCCGGCTGTCACCGCTGCGTCGCCGAGATCTTCCATTGGCTTGATACACCGTTGGAGGTTCTGTCTGATTGCATCCTCAAAGGTGTCGAAATCCCATCCAAAAATCTTTCGGGCACAATGAATTGGATGGTAAGAGATTCGAATAGAATGACTTACAAGCGAGATGAATGTTATGGGTGGACCCAAATAGAGGGGTATGGCTTCCCGCGCACGTCGGAACAATGCGATCGCCCGTTTCAGGTCCCCTTTATCCAACGAAATACTTCCAATTAAGAGGTTCATTTTGGCCTGGATGGTCCCGCTCTAGTATTGTTCGCAGATATTCATACCACGAAGACATACCCTGACAGTGAGGTGTAGTGAGGTGTCTTCCGCCACGGTGAGAAGGTAATTGACGCGTGAGATGGCATTGTCGTGCTCCCCGCATCGAAATAAAATGATTGCCTGAGCGTAAAGTAGGATCAGAGCAGGCAACCATAAATGAATTGGCACTTGCCTTGATCAATAACAGAATCTGGCTATTTTCAGCTGAAAGACCACTGCTGAACACACGATCAAACATGGCAAAAGCGGATGTATATTCTCCCTTGCCAATGCGGGTGAGCGCATTTACGATACAACCAAAGACTGATTGCTCAGTCTCGATTGACTTGTTGTCCATCCGTCAGCACGAAATTAGGCAAAAATGCGATAAAAAGACCTTTTCTGCATCAGCAAAGGCCATATCCCACTGCCCCAAGTGCCCTCGCACAAGAGCACGCTGGGAAAGAGTATGCACGCTGTGAGGTGAGTCCACAATTTGTTTTGTTAAGCATTCTTCAACATGTGTCAGGTCTCCTTGCTTCCATAAATCAAATGTCGAGTAGTCAATGGAGATAAAGGGCAACTGCAAGGCTGCATGCAAACACATGAGAACAAGCCTATTATCAACTTGAATCCCAGACACTCACATAACGGCAAGGATGCAGCAGTAGGCAAAATACCATCAGCCTGAGAATGAGAAGAAGGCAAGTGGGAATGCTTGCTAGGTATAATTCTGGAAGAATGCGACGAATAGTGACTTTGCCATCGACTTCCCCGGTTGCAATGTGGTTGTTGTTGGCAGACATGGCGATTGAATAAATTGTGCTAGTTTGCTCAATGGTGTTCTCAATTTGCCTCCCCGTGGAGGTGTCCCAAAAGGACAATGATTTATCTGTGGAAATGGTAGCTAATCTTCCATTGCCTGATAGTACAATGGAAGCATGGGATCCACTAGGACGAGGAACAGACCATTGGGTAACCAAGGCCCCAGAGGATGCATTGAAACACTTAGCTTCGCTGGGCGAGACAGCAAATAGTTGGTGACCATCCAGAGACCAGGCGAGTGGTTTTGATGGAATATTCCGGACGTCGAAGGGGATGTGTAGCAGTTGGCTGCCATCATTGCTAGCGAAGATGCGGATCGACCGAGCATATGTGGCTGTGGCGATGCGATCGCCACTTGGAGAGAATCGCACTGCCTGCACCCAACTGCTGTGCACCAAAGGTCCCAGGCGCTTTTTACCTGAAGGCAGACTCCAGACGAAGACCTGCTTGTCCCACGAGCCTGTTGCGAACCTCTTCGAGTCTGGCGAGATGTCAACCGAGGATACGAAGTCTGTGTGTCCTGTGACATCCAGGACCTTTTGTTGCGTCTGCGCGTTCCACACCCGAGCATGCGCCCCTCCATCTTTCGCATGTAACCCACACACCAGCCACTTGCGATCTGGTGACAGTGCAATGGCATAGACTTGTACGTCTCCTATTCGGATTGGTTCGCCAACCTCACGACCATCGTCGACTCGCCAACGTCGCAGTACTCCATCCTTGCCGCCACTCAACACATGTTGGCCATCCTCGGTGAACAAGACCGAGCATATCATACCCCAAGGTGCATTGATTTCGATGACTATTCTCGAGACATCAGCGATCATCGGAACTGGTTACGGCTCGCACCCACCATTGTTCGTTGCTGCCATAATATCGTTCGCTTACTGGGGAGAAACTTGGTGAAAGTGCAGGGTTGAGGGGAACGACGGAACCTCGGTATAAATCAGATTATCTTAGCGCCCTCTGCGATATCGATCAGCTCACACAGCCCACATAGTCATGCCACATGTTCCTGGCCCGGGCATTTCCCATCTTACCATCAAGTTCCGCTGCCTTGGAAGGACGACGCCCGACAAACTTTTGGCGAGTTAGGTCACACAAGCCACGAATTAAGGAACGATGTACGGGGACGCTCTCCCGTCGAGATTACTGCGAACCCGCACAGTGAGCGGTTTACGTTCCTTGTGTGCCTGGTCGACTCAGCCAACTCAGCCAGGATATTTGATCGGAATTGGAGCCTGATAGACTCCATTAGGCAGGAATGGTGTCTTTTATGGCAACATACCGATGGACTGTGCGTCGTGTACCCAATGCCTCCAATGAACTTTCCTCCGTGTCCTGATCACGGCAGAGGACCCCGACAAGCTATAGATCGCGGGCTACACAAAGAGTTCATTTCGTGTTCACCCGGAAATCCTTACTTTATTACCCTTCCCTCTCCAAACCTATAGTCTGTTGATTCGAGTACCATATATAGCTGGCTCTGCAGCGTCCTCGCTACTCCGAGCATATACCTCGCAACTCGCACTCGTCGTCCGGCGTTCTTGGCATCCATATCCAAACTGAGCACTGGAAGCTCTCCATCAAGCACGTAACCGCTGTGCATCAGAGGTCCCAGGAGTTTTTCACCCGAAAGCAGACTCCAGACGAAGACCTGCTCGTCGTCCGAGCCTGTCGCGAACCTCGTCGAGTCTGACGAAATGTCAACGGAGGTTACCGTGTCTGTGTGTCCTGTGACATCCAGGACCTTTTGTTGTGTCTCCGCGTTCCACACCTGAGCGTGCGCCCCCGGGCCTCCGTCTCTCGCATGTAGCCCACACACCAGCCACTTGCCATCTTCTGACAGTGCGATGGCATAGACTCGTGCTTTTCCTATTCGGATTGGTTCACCGACTTCGTGACCGTCTTCGATTCGCCAGCGCCGGAGTGCTCCTTCGTTACCGCCGCTCAACACTTGCTCGCCACTGTCCTCCGAGTTGGTGAACAAAACCAAGCATATACTGTCCTCAGATGGATTGATTTCGACGACTATTCTCGAGCCGTCAGCAACCATCGGAACTGGCCACAAGTTACACCCACCTTGGTTCGTTGCTGCCATGTCGTTCGCTTGCTGGAGAGAAACCTAGAAAAAGTGCAGGGTTGAGGGGAATGGCGGCACCTTGGGAATAAATCGGTCCGTCTTATCGCTCTCAGCATCAGCAAACCATGCTCTGTCTATCCAGCACTGTATAGGACTGTACAACACCCCATGTCCCTAGAACACCCTAGCAAGGTACCTAGC
>JBBPTU010001688.1:0-10954 GCA_038094295.1 Tylopilus aff. beelii
TAGCTATTAGTAATCAACCAATAGCGTTATACGCTCTTATCTATGATGTCATATCAACGAACAATCATAGATGATGAATAGCGAAAATAACTCATGATGACATCATATTATGTCATCGAGTCTAGAATTCTGGTATCAGGATAAATCATTATGTAATAAAGAAATACCAGATTTCTCAACATATACCATATAAAAGAACTCATGTACTATATTTTCATGAAGGTGGTAGTGACAGTTTCAATAACTGTCATCATCTCAGGCCATGCTGCACCAACAGCATGAGTCCATGATGTCATTGTCCTCATCATTGGCTCACACTCAATGTGCCCTGCTTTCTGGCCATTTGAACAGCATTGACACAGGGGCAACTGTTTGCTATTGCCAGTGACACCTTTCACTCACCCTCATCAACATCCCCACTACTTATCTAGTATTCAAATGGCATCAGCATGAGCACAATCACTCATTGGGAATACCATCCATCTGCACATGACTTGGATGCCATTCATTCACCCATGATGCTGCTTGCTACCCAGCCCTTCAAGTGCAAGCACCATCAACACAAGGTCTTGGTGCCAGTGTGGATGTGGATGCCTTCAAGTTCCACCCACTGTGCCATTCCATATTATAGGGTCATGGTGATAGATGGTAACAGGTCATCAATGCAATGGCAGTGGTGCAGTTTCTGCTGCTATCATGTCACTGGAATTGACATAGTAAGGGTCATCAAATAAGCAAAAGAGTGCTAAACAAGTGGCCTGAGTGCTCGTGGGACTCAGAGGGGATGTTGAATTGGTGGGAGTGAGTCACAACTGTGACCCAGGCCCAAGCCCAAGCCCGACCCAGGCCTGACCCAGGCCCTCACTCAGGGCTTGGGCTCATGATCAAGATGGGCCTGGGCCCTAGCAAGCCTGACCCGACCTGGGGCTCTGAGCCCAACCTGGGCCCTGCACATCACTAGCAGCCACATTGGAATATGACAGTACATCAATCAGTTTCCCGTATCCCTTGACAGAGATCGCATCACTGGTGACGGTGTGACAGATCATGACCGTGTCGCTCAAGCAGCTCAAGATGGCTGTGGTGTGCAATCTCCTTAACGATTTTTCTCGCATCAGCAAAATTCTTTACTATCTAGAAACAACTGCATAGATGTGGCCAGCACATTACAGGCCACCAGGTTATCACAGAAGGGTCCCCCCCTAGACAAACCTGGACAGGTAACTGGACAGAGTTGGACAAAATAGTGCCAGCTGGCTTGAGTTTGGACACATCTCAACATGTATGGGCAGTAGCTTAGCAACTGTGAAGACTTTGACAGATTGGCTAGGCATTGACAGGCATTGACAGGTATAGACAGGCATTGACAGGCATAGACAGGCATAGACAGGCATAGACAGGCATAGACAGGTATAGACAGGTATAGACAGGTATAGACAGGTATAGACAGGTATAGACAGGTATTGACAGGTATAGACAGGTAGGATCTTGTTAAGAGGTCCAAACAGATCCCCACAGATATAACTGCCATTGTAAAGATATTGACAGGTCCAGACGAACCTATAATTTAATTTTGGTGGACACTCAATGATCACAATGAATTAAGCAATGGTAGAAATCACTTTCACAAAGTCCAACTGCCAAAACAGATAGATACAAATAAGAATGTCAATCAAGAGGACAAATGCATCTATCATCAGCGTCTTCATCATCATCCTCACCATAGTTGTACCTAATAAATCCATTTAGCTACACAATTCAAAAAATCAGAATCATATACCTTTCATCCTGCACCCACCGGCGACACATTGTACGGAGCTTGGGACCATGATATGAATGATTCAGGACTTTCTCCAGCTCTGCAAGCATGGATAAGTAGTCCCTACGATTCTTTTCAATAGGAACTTTATGATGGTCAATAGCTCCATATGCTGCGTAAAGGTCCAAAAACCCTTTTATCTATGAAACAAGGACCTAGGAATAAGGTATTATCAACAAGTGAAGAACTTACAATGGCAGCAATATAAAGAATAGCTGACAAAGGAATTGAATCCTTAAAGTTAGTATGGTGTCGGAAGGTCTTGGATCCATTATGATAGAAACACTTGAGACATGCTTGCCGTAAAGCATCATGAGCAAAATTTGATGGACGTCCCTATATCAACTGTAGAGTAAGCATGAAACTTGAAAATAGAAAGCCTTACATTCTCATCTTTTTTTCCTTGTAGGAACTTGAAGTTTTTGGCATACTTACGTGCTCTTGCCATTACAGACAATCGCCGTTCTTCATTGGTCTTTGCACTTTCAGAAGGAAAAAGCTTGTATTGTGTTCTTATAATGTCAGTGATGTCGTTCCGAAGTTCACTGCGAAATGTATAGATGTTGTTCCAGACCTAACAAAGATGGTCAGTCTTGACAGTAAATTAAACCATATTTCCTACAAGCTCAGCCATATTATGTTTGTGTTCATGATAGTAGCCTAAAGAAGTTTGATTGATTAATCCTGGTATCATGAGACAATGGTGACAATGACATACCTTTCTCGACCTTCCATCCATGATCTGCAAAGCATGCCAAGGTTTGCGTAATTGCATCAATGCATATTCCATTCATGGAGGATTTTTTCTCTGGATATGGATCATTTAAGATCTGATGAATATGAAAGATCAGTTTGGCTTCCCCCAGCATCAACTTCCATTGATGAGGATAAAAACTCAGTAATGTAGGATTGTTGGTATTCTCTTTCACAGTTCTGGTCCGCTTCTTTTCAGGTTCTATCTCCCTGCTACACCCATTGGAATTTGAGTTGCATTCAGAGTTATTGGAGCTATTGAATGCGTTAGCATAGTTCAGTTCATGTAATGGCAAATAAGTGCAAGACCGTAATGATGGTGGTGGTTGATCAGGTTGGATGGTATGAGATCGCCAGTGAAGTTGGTCTGGCTTGTGATGGTGACGAGAATGGGAATTGACTCTGTCCAAGAATTGCTGGGATGGCGGAATAGGCATCCGGTTCTTTGCATGATGTTTTCTAAGAACATCATATGGAATATGCGGCTGAAGTGACTTAAAAGTCAACTCAAGTTATAGATAATAATATAACTTACGTGTTCAATGAAACCATATTCTTGATTTTGTCGAGATGGCTAGAGTATATGGTTAGTTCAAGTAATTAATAGATTAGCTAATTACTATGCACCTTTTCAATAATATGGCGGCGGCGATGAGGAGATGACTAGAGTATGTGGTCAGCTCAATATATCATCAACATGTAAGATGATTTAATTACCTTTTCAACAACAGAATGACGATGACCAAGTAACTGAAGCGTACAAATTCAAGTTGTCAACTTAGATCACCAATAATAAACTTGAATTGAGCATGACCCACCTCTTTGACAGTGCGATGAGGACGATTATGGGACTGCTAACAGAATAGAAAATTAGCTTAGGTTCAACGTTGGTAATGCTAACCCCGACTTACATCTTTGACAGACTGACGAGGTGGCAATGAAAGTTCATCACCTGCCTGATAGAACACTGAGTCAGCGAACTTGTGTGCAAATTCCATTCCTCTATCGATATCCAGGTCTAGGTCACTTCCCACCCTTGAGCTCTTATCCACAACTTGAGGCCGTCCAGCATCATTAAAGGCTTTGCGAATCCTTCTCAAACTTTCATCCAGCGTCTCTTGCCTTCGGCGAGCTTCTTCCTCATCTTCTTCAGATTGGTCATACTCTATTTCATCCTCATCATAGTCCATTTCCTGATCATCGTAGTAGCTATACTCATCTGCATTCCATAGATCTTGATCATATGGAGTCCGGGCACTAGCAGCTTCTTCTTCGTCATGGTTTTCAACGTCCATAGCACTTGCATTGTCCTGGGATAGTCTTTCAAAGTCAAAGTCACCATAAGGATATACATCTAAGTCTGCTATCGCAAATGTGAGTGTCAAATATAAAAAGAATTGAAGAACACAGCATACAGTAAAAATGAGGGGTAGCTGATCGCAGTGAATCATCCTCTGAGCTATTAGACTCCTCAGTCTCTAAGTGAGAGGGCGGGTTATATTGGGATGTTTGGGAAGCATGTTCAGATTGATGACTGCGATGGTGGATATCCAAAGAGCCTGTCCCGACATAAGTTGGGGGAGTGGTCTCCATAGTCTGTAATCCAAATCGCTCACCCGGGTTGGCAACATGAAGAGTTGGTTCTGGTTGATGGACTAGATCCTTCTTGAGAATAGCATTGGATGTCAAACCCTTGAAGAAAATAAAGAAAGTCAGCGACCAAAGTGTACATAGTGAATAGAAGGAAAGACCTTGGCCTTCTTTGTTCTCTTTGCAGGTCGCGCCTGCTGTTCTACTGGTGGTGCAAATGGATTCACTGGCTCAGAAGAAGGTACAGTAATTCCATGACCAGCTGTAGCACGCTTTTTTGAACGCTTTGTTGGACTTTCTAAAACCTCACCGATTCTTGCAAGTTGGTCAGCAACCCCACCTTTGCCAGCTCTAAGACGTTCAGAGCGACGGCGTGGAGGACCATTGCCAGCAGGGCCTGAGTCCTGATGTCGACCTACCATACTGGTGGTCAAGTTGAACAAGAGAACGCTTTGTATGTGTGATCCACATGGCCAAACATGCTATAGCCGACCTACAATGAGTCATCATCAGCGAAGCTTGATTTAGAGACAACTACAGAAAATACTACGAAACAGCTTCAGAATGATGGAGACTATAGTAAAATTCTTTGTCAAAATATTTGTTTAGGTAGAGGAATTCAGCAAAATGAGAACTATTGTATTTTGTCAGTCTACAATCGGCTTTGGAACCAAATACCGGTATGGTGTGAGCAAAAGAACGTAGCTGATTCAAGGGGAGAATATCTCCAAACGGAATGCCTGTAGACCGTTTTTCTCTTTGTAACATATGCATTTTTGTATCTGGTTCTACCAGGCCACCATTCCGTTGCCTTACAATTGTGAGTTTCTGTACGAAAATAAGAAACTGACTGGCCCAGGCTGGGCGTCTTCCTTTTGGTGGAATTGGCCTCATGATCAGTTTTACTTCACCAACAACATGACCTTGAAAGATAGAAAGTTAGATACAAATGAATGTGAATAGCATTAAACTCCTACCCAAAAGGCCACTAGTTGGCCATTCTTTCTTGCTGTCGATTGCAAAGATGGCAGTGTCATATCGGCCAAACTTCCATGGGGAGTTGGGAGAAGGCGGGACTGCACATATGGTCATAGTTGAACATACAGCCGTCGGCTCAAACAGAGGTCTTTGCTGAATGCGAACTTTGTGCCATACTTGAATATTGTCAAAGCTCAGATCAGCATCGACAGGTGAGTGTCTGCAATGACTCAGCGTGTGGTTTTCTCTTGATCGCTCTCGATTGAAGTAATCAGCTAGGGCGGCACGTAGGTCTTTCAATCCATACATAGTTGCTGCTTCGTCGACAGAGATAGACCTGATAGATGGTTGATAATTGAGGTGGATTGCCGCACAACCAGCAATAAAAGTCCTTGCAGGCCAAATAGTTGAACCAGACTGAAGTAGCGATTGTGCCTTGGAAAAAAAGTCTGTAGGGTGTCGAGGTGGCTCCCAGAGATCCTTGATATCATCTTTGGATGATCGAGGTACCTCATTATAATCCACGTGACCGTCATCTTCATCGTCATCATCGTCATCCTCCACAAAATCTGGCAGAGGAACAAACTGGTTTAGCTTGAGCGCATCATCAAATAATCGGCACCGCTCCAAACGGTCAAGAAACCTGCATATCTGTGCGTCGTATTCTTGATTATTGCTGGCTTCTGCAGGATCCTTGACTACTTCAATGTGCGCATGTTCTGTGGTATCTGCAGACCACTGGATTGGTGCGCCAGAGTCTGCAGTGCTGATGGGAATATTTTGCATTAACTCGAGTTTAGGTATATGGAAGTGTGGCAAGACTTTTCTCGTTTTTGGACCTCGACGAGCACCACGAACAGTTATGATGTCCTTGTTGTCATGAAATTCTGCCAGCGCTTTGGACATACTTTGACGCATCTGCTCATTAATAGATGTGGCCTGGGAAAGGTAACGAAAATCCATGAGGGCACGAAGGGCCCGTACAAATGCTGCTGGCGAAGGTCCAGCAATAATAGCAATCAGATAGCGCTGAATCTCCCGTTGTATACGTCCTGTAACTTGCCGCAGAGCAGAAAGGCCACCTTTGAAATGTCTAAACCCAACCACCGGATGGAGAACCGAGTACCGAAAGTCAATTTCTGCAGTGCCAACAAGGTTACGACACCACTGGAGTTCGTGGTTGAGAAACTCGCCATGACACTGATGTAGAATCTCGGGGGTGAGGAAGATGGATGGATTCGACAATGGCCAGTTCCGCCAGAATGGCTCATAAACTCCATTGAGGCGAAACTTCTCACTTGCAAGAAAAAACTCTTCTAGATGCGATGGATCAACAGTAATGGAGCGGATCTGAGACAGGGTCATAGAGCCATTTCGTGCTGGATGGCGGAAAGGATCACCAAACTGTTTGAAAGAGGCAGTGGTGACATGAGAGGTCCGTCCACGAACACAAGCAACCATTGCAGCCTCAGGAGTGTCTGCAATATATGCAGCCAAAGGGGTGTAACAGAGACGTAGGTTTCCAAGAGAATCAGAGATCATTCTTCCAATACGAGCTGCGCATTTGAGAGGCTGAATGACGATATCGAGGCAATGGTGTATAAGTCGATCACTTAAGACTGATCGCATCCTTGAAATAGGATGGACAAACTCGACGACTGGAAGTAGGGCTGTCAGAAGAAAGGCATGGCTTGATGACTTGTTACGATGCTTCATGTGGATATTTGCAAGACTGATCAGAAGTGGGTGAGCAATGCGACCGCCAGATAGGTTGGTGATATTGGTCTTGTCTGAGGATAAGATGACGCCAAGTAAAGTTGCACCAGCTGGCAAATGCGTCTACATCCTGAATTTAGT
Source organism: Tylopilus aff. beelii (assembly GCA_038094295.1). NCBI lineage: Eukaryota > Fungi > Basidiomycota > Agaricomycetes > Boletales > Boletaceae > Tylopilus > Tylopilus aff. beelii. Next base: position 6,998 of record JBBPTU010001688.1, read on the forward strand.
ATCAAATTATTACTAGTAGTGCTGATGAGCTACGAACCTGCATTTCCCATGCCACGTTTCCTGTCATCCACTCATTGTACACAGGAATAATCTGCTCAGCCGTCTCATACATCCTCATTGGAGTGAGCTCTAGCTTGTCGGCAAAGAAAGGATGGCTCATAAGCATTTCAATGCAGTCCAGTGGATCCCTGTAGTAAAGTCGAACAGGATCCTTGGTTGGATTCGAAGTCTCGATGAGTTGATATTTCCATACAGGACCTGGAGGTAGGAGCTCGGCACGGCCTCGCAATGACTTTGCAGTGCGAAAGGATAGTGGAAGTTTTTGGACCTTCATTTGGTTTGGATTAGCGTTCATTGGATTGCAAGAACTAGTATATGAACTACATACTGTTGGAAGGGACAAAAATTCATCGATTTTTGCCATGCTAAGGCCAGAACGTAACAAGAAGCGAGCCATTGACCAGTCTTCACTGCCCGCAAAAGGATAATAAATGTTGTCCTTTCGTTCAAGAGAGAAGGTATCCATATTGAATCGGTCCAGGAATGTTGAACTATGACCAATAATCTTGGCTGCGCCTTGGAACTTCTCAAACCGAGTTTGAACCTTTGGACAGTCAATCGTATCATCCTCTCCCATAGATTCATCCTCCATCTCAGAAACACCCAAGTCCATAGAATCATTGACACGCTGAGAAAAAAGATCATAAGCTTCACAGAAACTGTTTGAAGACTCATTGTCAGCAGACGATGCTTCAGATAGGACTTCAGCAGCATCGATAAGGCTGTCTTGCCAGCTATGACAGGTGGTGAGTGGCTGGCTGAGGTGCTGAAGTACTCTGGCTTCTGTGCTGAAGCCACGAAGACAGTTTGGACAGGCTGGCATGGTAGACGATGAACTGCGAGAGGTAGTGAATAATAAGGTATGTCAATGCGAATAGAACTTTGTGATTATGGAAATTAGTTCCAAATACAGTAACTTGTTGTCGTCGCAAAGCAATGAAACAGTATCTATGTGAAGTGTGTATTATGCTCCCACCCATTTCGATCCTCTGCCCACTGCTGCATGTGCTTGTCAACACTCAGGACAAGGGATGCACGCTGTCCTGATATGTCATTAGAAATACTAGTGGACCACAAACAAGAGAAAATCTTACCACGATAATGAAGGTTAAAGTGCGTAATTTCAGCAGATGGAAAAGTGATAAAGTCACCAGGTTGTAGTTGCAAGATGTTACGGGCTGGGACGCCATCTACGCTAAGTACGACGAGTTGAACGCCTCCATCGATAGGGCTACTGAAACCTTGGTCGGTGTGGGACTCCTCAGTGTCCTAGAGCGGGATATGCATCTGGTCTACCCCATGAGTGAGGGGACGTCGGATGTGGGAAACCCAACCACGGAGTAGCTGGGTACCTATTCCTTTTCCTCAGTTCCCCTTTTTCGTTATCTCGTTTCTCTCTTGATCTACAGACTCTTCCAGGTGGGCGCAACCCCACCGCAGTATGCCTTCTCATTTCATATTCCATTTCCGCTCACACTGCCCCCGGGCGGAGCATACACTATGTACTTTTCTGGATGCGGTTTCTCCTCCTGCCTATTCTCTCGTATAGGTAGTAGTTTCCCATCACCTCCATAGTTACGTATAAAAGCGCCCCCATCGGCATTCATGTACCTTAGTTAGATCTGCGCAATCTTCAGCGTAACTTACTCACACCGCTCTCCGAGCGAGATCTGCCCTGGCCCCACAGAGGGACCCTTCCCGAGCACTGATTGTGTACATCATCCTCGGAGCCTTGCGACAAGTCGGTCTAGCCTTTGCCCTATTGGCAATAGAAGTAGCGTTACGCATTCGCACTAACACAAGACAAGACCTGGTTCCACTAAGCACAGCTCTTCCCCTTCGAAATGTCCAACCGGGAGCACCAGACAGATTTGAGAATCCATTTTGTCCCAATGAGCTTTGGTTATTATGTTGAGATTGATCACAAGAGACTGAAAAGGATACACAGCTGGTACTTCATTACTTGGAAGAAGATCTGCCATCATGCTCAGCTTATGGTATTCATTCGGCAGACTGACCTCAACCTATGATCCATCATTAGACAGTATCCATAATATATTGAGATTGACCTACTTCTCGTCAAATATGTGCAAACATATCAGCAAACACAGCTTGCAAGCTATGCAGAGCATCCCAGTGGTCTCAAGCTTCACGAGACAGGTAGGGTATCAGCTGAGTATAGTTGACCCTTGAACCGTCTTCTCTTTGTAGCCAATATGGGTGAACCTCAGATGGTGCACTATCTCCCTATGACTCAGACAGTCAGCTTGGTACAACAAAAGGTCAACGCTTGCACTTACTCGCGTTGTATGTTGGTTATACCAGGAACAATGTATTGCCACAAACCTTGGACTCCCTTGTCCATATTCTTGACTGTCGGTTTCTTGCAATTGTGCAATGTCACGAAGGCAAGCACTGAAGCTTGCATATAGTACACTTCGAATCGTAGCTGGAACTGTTGTAGAGATTAAGGCCAGTAATGACTTGTCCTTATCACATATCTTAATTCGAGAACTTTTGCAGATCAGCAACGCGTTTGATCCATTGATCCATCAACAAATGCTTACTTGGGAAATGCAGTTGAAGGTATTCTTAGATATGGTCGGGATGGCTGTTTCTTGCCGTCAGAGTAAAAGTCCGCCAACTTTTGAACCAGATCGTTCCTATCCTCTACAGTCTCTGCATTCGCTGCTAAACCCCGTTCTCTCTCTGTCCACTGTTGATTCTCTGCTCGATCCCTTGGTAGTTGAGTCTGCCTATTGGCTAGGAGGTTGCGATCGTACGTGGTTTCGATAATGAGTTGGTCCACTACATCTTGACCGCCAATAAGCTGATCCTCATTTGCTACTGAGCTTGGTGGTGTTGGTGAAGGTGATGCAGGACATGATGGTAATGCGTCATCGACATCGGTGAGAGGTGGACTGTATGGACGGGACTGGAAGTTGGCTGGAGTTAGGGTATGGAATGTGAGTTCATGGATTGTCTGCGCTTGGGACACCAGAGGGCGATTGGTGACAGGTTCACTTCCCCAGAAGTCAGGATCCCGTCCAAGTAGACGAAACTGGCTAGAAGTAGTCATGGTTAACCTGTAATCGAGCAAGCAGAGGGTACGGAGACTTACTTGGAGCACAGTGAATCAAAGAAAGCATCAGAAGTCTTCAGGTCCGCGCAATCAAACTCGTGCGTTAGTTGATGCTCCTCCAAAACCTGTCGCGCAAATATGGAGGACATTCTCAAAGGGAGGGCCGCTTGCATCTGCTGAATAGTCGGCGCAATGCAGTCTCTGACTAGGGTTTGAGAATTCCCTACAAGCAAGTGTGAGTAGCTAGCATGTGTGATCAATGTGACATACCCTCGGGAGGTGCGCGGAGAAGTCTTGCAATATCAGAAGGTGTGTCAACAGGTAATGCTGTAAGCTTGGACCGCAATCGCAGGCCAGCAACCAGAACCAACATATATATTGATCCGCCAGCTGCCAAAGCAGCGAACTTTGCACCTGATGAGCATGTTGTACGGAATTGATACAGCGACGGTCTTGATTGTTCTGGCAGATGGGCAAGCTCAGCATCATACGTGGCCTTCAAATCTTGATATCCCTTGCGGAGCTGTAAACTACGGGAATCCAATTAAATGATGCCCGGTAATCATCTAAACAGAAACGTTACTTACCTCTTACACTTGGCCAAGACTTGTATATTGTTTACCATAGTCAAAAAGCTTACCCGTAAGCCTAGACTCTGTAGACTTGAGAACCGTCCGATGATAGAGGCGAGTGACTCGTCTTGAAAGATAAGGGGGTTTTGATCAAGTTCATCGGCAACTTCACGAACCCAGCTTTTGACATCGTAAGTTTCAGAGTCCCAGTGTGCCGCGGCCAAGAGTGCTACAAAGGTCTCT
>JBBPTU010001689.1:0-10953 GCA_038094295.1 Tylopilus aff. beelii
ATCTATCGTTCGCTGATTGTGTGCGAAGTGTGGAAAGGTGATGTTGTCCCATTCCTCTGATGATCTGGGATTAATATCTCTGAGGTTCCGAAGCGAGTCTGGTAGCGATTCGCAATCTTGAATCCAGAACGAAAATTCCACAGATGGGTCGTCCATGTCTAGCAGAATCTCGAACGAAGCTCGCAGTTGTTTCTCTGTTAAGCCAGCGTAGTAGTGAGATAGACATGTGAGAATGATAGTAAGATCTGGGTGACCGAACTGGGTGTTGGGTGCTGGCACATCCTTCGCTCGATATGGAACGGCAAGCATAGGGGGAGCCAATTCATGCCAGGAATGGCCGTAGTCAACACGCCATCTTCGCTCTGAGAGAGCAAACAGGAGAATATCCGAGGATAGGAGGCCACGGAGAAGTAGTAACCCGTTCCATAAGTAGCACTGATTCGAGCGCTTAGCATACCCCTCCACTGTCTTCACTGTGTTGGAGACTTGAAAGACATCCTTGTCGGATATGAAACTGCGAATTGCGCCACGTAATACTGCAGAGGAGATTTGGTGAAAGTTGAAATTCGAAAGTCGTCCAGCCATCACGTCCTCTACGACCATTGATATCAGGCGTTGGCCAACATCGGATGACGGTACGATCAAAAAACGTGGGAACGATCCTGGTGGACCGTGCTCGTACTCGACCAAGTTTGGATGATTGCATGAAAGTGTGTGTAGATTCTCCTTCACGAGCCAGAGAATTTGCTGAGTGATTGTCCAGCGATCGGGGTATCCATCTATATGCTGCTCGTCGCCGATTGTGTAGATCAATTGGAAGCGGGGATGAAGGATTTCGTCACTTTCATCTAGGATATCCCGAACATGGGAATGGACCCATTTCTGAAGGTCCAACCATTCGGTTCTTGCAATTGCAGACTTGCAAGTTCCAGAGGGGTTCTGCAGCTTGCCCAACCATCGAAACATGCTACCAACGAAGCTGTCTTCTGACAACTGATGACAGATAGTTGGCCGAATGGACGACAATTAATGGAGAATACATCCTGACGCACCAATCTACCACCAAGCGACAGGCTTAGCCTGGTCTGCTGCTGAATTGACTTCGGAAAGTCCTGGAACGACATGTCTGATGTTTTTTCGCCATATATCTGTTTCTCGACACTCATCAACTTGAGTGACACGACGTGTTCGGGCTGCACAAGCAAAATCCCTCGTTTGGACATGCATCGAGACATGAGCCGACTTAATATTCCTGCTTTTTCCTGAGATTGCTCGTGATTTGGAGTGTTGTACTCCATACGAGAGAAGGGTAGGCGGTAAATTGGCCGATTGGTGAGCCAACCAAGACGAGCAACGAGCATGTCGAACATCTGTGCTGTCAATGTCTTCGGAACGATGACGCGGACGAGCTGTTTGCCATCTGCGAGAGCGGCAGCAACGATTGGAATGATCACAGACGATTTCCCCTCGCCCATATTGACCTGCATCATCGTATTTCCACCGGATGGCGGGAACATGAGCTGCATTGCAGTCTCTGCTTGGGTTCGTCGAATAAGAAAGTCTCCTTGGACCTGAGAGAGATACTAGTCGGCACAGGTAGACATGAGATTTTAAAAATGAAAACATGCCTGAATCAATAGCCAATCTGGGTACTCTTCAGCATTCCATCCATCACACTGCTCGATCTCCAATTCGTCCAAAAGCTCTTCTTCGAGGTCATCAAGGCAAAATCGTAGTAATCTCCGAGCATGATGAAGCTCCAAAAGCAGCTGTGCAAAAGACACAAAGCATTTCTTCCATTGAACAGAGAGGTGGATGCAGGAGGTGGATGCAAGACAACGCAACAGGACGTCTGCAGTGATTGGTGGCCATTGACCGAATTGTTCGAGAGCTTCCTCGACATCTGTCGTCGGTCCTAGAGTCTTCTTCAGTCTGCGTAGAGCATCCATATAAGTGGTTCTGCACTTCACGTAGTATTTCTGAAGCCTATCAATATTGCCATCCGTTATTGCTCTATGACGCGATGGAAATTCCTTGCTAGTGCGTGCACTTCTCTCGAGGAGAGCGAGATATTCTTGTTGAAATGGGGAGTTTGTCTGAAGAGAGGAGAGCAAAGGATCTAAGGCAGGGATATCAGCCGAAGTTGGTAGTTTTGTGCTACTAGCCTCAGGCCTCAGGCTGCCAGCACCTCGTGACAAAGTACAGCGTTGCGGCAGTGCTGGTGGTGCACGGCTGGAAAGCAAATGATCAAGAGTGAAATGTGATGATGTATTATGGTTGGGCAGATATTGTGCAGATAAGACTTGACGTAGCCCAAGCATGGCATTGAGGTCCGAATTTGGAGCTGCATGCTCAAGATCATTGCGCTCCTTCGACAGTACATTTAAATTTGTCAGCCGATCACTATTAGTCTGCGGAAATAAATGCACAGCCCGTCGTGCGGCGTAGTCCTCCCTGACAACAGTAGGGTAATAGTCCCTGTAATACGTCGAGGTATGTGCAATGTTGAATTGAGGATACTTCGTTGGACCCTTGCCAGTGGGATCGAGATAGTCATGCTCGGAAAACTGCCGCTGTGATCCCGCTGACAGAAGGAAGTCGAGTGCTGCTTGGGTACCCAACTTGCCTGTCAGTGGATCGGGTCGATGGGAGCTTGTTGTGACATGCAAAGACGCAAGAAACCAAGTGTTCTCTGGGGAACCAGTCCCTACCAGGCAACCCAGTTCTGGATCCACTTTGTAGCATTGGTATGAAGAGCTTGGATCACTGCCAATGACAATCCTGATTTCATCGAGTCGACCATATAGTACCAGAGCAACTCTGGAAATCAATCCTTCTGGAATTGGAAACCCTGCAATATGGTTTGTCGACCGAAGGACAAGGTATTTCTCCAGACCAAACAATGTTTGAATGGATTGATCCTCATCGTACACCATGTTCTTGAAGTCACGGGACTCGAGTTCTTCCCTGTCATTTACGGAGAAGGATAGAGCATGGCGAAGTAAAGTGACAGTTAACTGTTGCTTTGATATAGGATGAATGTCGACAGAGGACGTGGTGATCATGATCTCAGGCTTGAAGGCCCGTTTATCGAAGGCGAGACAATCGAAACACCTAGAAAGCATTATCCACGTTGGACTTCGGACGTCCACAAGGGATTCACGATCCTTGTATGCACTGTATGAATCAGGCAGGCACTCGATCTTCCAGTTCTCTGCAGATTGATCCCAGCATCGTTGGCGAGGGCGTATCTCGATGACCCTCGAAGAGATATTCAGCCAATGTACATGACCATCGACAAGCGCTGAAGGAAGGTCATGCAGCAGTATTCTCTGAGGAATGAATTCGAGGACTTGATCTGTCTGATTGCATTGAGCCCGAACCACCAGGTCTCCGTCTCGTAGTGAGAAGTGTACCTGCCAAGGTCTGAACTACCATAACTACATCACATACTAGCTGGTAACCATACCTTATATTTGGACGTTACGGTGAGGGACACGAAGTCCATTCCTGGAAGGTCAGATGGCAAGACTAAACACTCATCCTGTCAAAGATGGTTAAGAAGTTGTCAAAGTCAGAGATTGCGGCATGTACACACGTCACCAAAGAGGGTTTCATAATCCTGATGATCACCGATCTCTCGTGGCAATCGGCCGATTAGTTGATCATCCACTTGAACTTGGCCATCTAGTAGGTTGATGTGCACTATCTGCGATGGATGACCTTTGACTGCATTGGTCTCACAGCGAAGCCAACGATCGTTTGGATGCGGCAGGGACTCCGATCGAAATGCACACGGGTGGTAGCCTGGAAAGACCATTGCAATCGCAAGGTCGATGCCACGGTCCGATGGATCGGCGGGGATAAGATCCCTCGTAGCCTCCTCGAGAATAAGTGTAAGACGGTCGTCTCGTTCGAGGATGAGTCGCAAATACGTATCGCCAGGTTCATATGAGGAACGGAATACATGTATGAAGAAGGAGCAGGACAGTAGAGAATCAATATCCTCGGCGGACCGGACGAGTTGATGGTGAATGGCACGATCGACGTTGAACGTACTTCGACAAGCGACAGTCATATGTAGCAAGGAGTCTCTGCGAACTATGTTCATCTGTGCCATTTGCAGGTCGTATGACAGCTCCTGCACCCAAGTAAATGCCTTTCTTCGTACTCCACAAAGGAGTGCAGTTACTCGCCCTGTGATGCGTATGCTCGGACTCGATGCAAGTATGCGAGCGAGTAGCAACGAAATTGTGTTCATTAACACAGCATCAATCAACCCTGCACCATCTACGAACAAGCTCTCGAGCTCGTCTATGAGGGCAATGCAAAAAGAGGGATCCTGAAGCTCTTGGTGCCAGATCCATGTCGCTGTGTCCGGGTCCAGGGGCCCAACTTGGAAAGATGCATGAGCGAGGAGGCAATGGACCCCCTTATGACGGAGGTTTAAGGTTCTGCTGTGTAGTCCACACAAGATGTTGAGCCATTGGAGCGAGGGACCGCTCCGCAAGTGTGCAAAGGTGATGAATTCGTCGAGGGAGAAATCCACAGGACAGTGCACTTGCTCAGCCAAGACACTGTTTGGAGTGTGCGAGGTGGAATTCACGTATTCCTCTAAGGACTCCTCCCAGGGCAAAAGCCCGTAATCGATGGTGTGAATCCTTGGTCGTTGCCATAACCGTATTTCGCCTTTGTGGCGTACGAGATAACGCAATGTCTGGGCTTCCTGGGATCGGAACTCGTCTGGACAAAAATAGACAAGACATGGTTGGGGTCCTGGATGCTTGGCGAGGTAAGGCTGCAATTCAGGAACATCTGCGAGTAATCTGCACTTCTTTCTGAATTCTCCACCTATTCCGGACCAATCGAAATCAATGGTGTCATAGATCCGAGTGATGGCAGAACGCAAGATACGTAGACAGGGTGGACATTGCAGCTCAAATACGACGACCTTGGCATGCAATAACGAGGTGGGTAATGGGGGAAGGTGTCCCTCTGTATCCTGAGCGGTCTGTTGCGCAAGTTGCTTTTGGGTTTCCATCGTCTCCTTGTCGATGCGATCTTTGTGCTGTTGGAGGTACGGGGATTGATTGTAATAACGGACAGGAAAACTATCCTCACTGAACTCATCCGACACCATCGACAATCCAGATTCGCGTACAACAAGGTACTGGTATGCGCACGAGAGGCGATGGAGGTTTGTCGAGTTCCGTAAGCAAAGCTGTTCCAGCCACTCTATCTGGATGCCAGAGGAGTAGTCTGCAAGTATAGGGATCCCCTGTACCACTAGTTTGTCGATGGCAATAAAGAATTCGAGTAGGGTGAGAATCTTGATGGAGCGGTACTCTGGATCGTGTTCCTCAGACTTTGCTAACGAAGAATATCGATCCATCAGAATATCGAGCCGTACGCATGCATCATCGACGTGGACGACATGAGCAGTCCAATCATCGATTTCTTGCTCGACTGATTGTTCGACATCATAAATGGTGACTCTAGGGTCGGCGCGATACGACTCATCGAAAAAGGACCCATCCAACGGCAAAAAGTCGGCGAGGGTACCACGGTAAGGATGACTAGGGCTGAAGGGAGTATGGGGTCGAATGATGTCTGGAGTCGAGATAACACTGCGAATGTATTCTCCGCTATTCAGGAGTGACAGTTTTGTATCCCTGACAAGTTCCTCGTGTGAGGGATTACGGAAGGGTGGCCGGTGCCGGACGGCGAGTTCAATCCGTCTGGCATCGAGGATCTCTCGAAGACGAGTACAGGTATCGAGTGCCATTACGGAGAGCCAGTCCGCAGCAGACAGTCGGAGCTTGGTCAGACGGCGTAGGATTTTGCAGGACATGAGATGAAGAAGATCGCTGGAAAGGTTTTCATTGTTCGGGTCCCTCGCAAGGGTGCATGTGAAGTACAGGAGGAATCGTTTATAAAAAGCGCGGCCATCGGAAGAACGCTCGACGGACGTCTGGATTGCGACCCTTATGAGAAGCCATAGGGGGGAACGACGCCAGCATGAAGCCAACCAAGTAAAGCTATCGCGAATACGTTTTGGGATGGCAGTGACATCTGCAGCTCGGCTGACACCTCGCAAGATGTCAGCGAACAATAGGCTAACGTATTCTTGGTAAGTGGGAAGACAAGGAAGACCCGAGTCGACGGAGCCGGAGGGAGAAAGGAAATGGGCGAGCTTAGATTGAAAGTCTGAGTCATAAAACATTTCATTTGGTGTCTCGACGGCCGACCAAGGATATGAGCATTTTAACGATCCCCGCGTGTTTCCAACAGCGATCTCGTCCGGAGTCACCCGGAACACCTCGAGTAGCGTGGTATTCTTCCGCTTTGTGAGGATGACCGCAGTATTTCGGCGGCGGACGAAGAACGTGATGACATCTACGAGTCATTAGCATGGATTTACACAGCAGTTTGCAGCATACATACCCCCGATTTCCATTTCGCGCAGTTGGGAGATGATATGATCTTTTTCAAGAGACTCGGAGTGGATGGAAGTACGCAATTTGTCGAGCATCTTTGTGATGCGACGCCATAGATCTTTGGGGGTTCCGTGGACGTGCGACGAATAAGCATGGGCAACGATGCACACCACACTAGCCAGGGTAAGATTGTTCTCAACGGTGCAGTCGTTCTCTCTAGGAAGGTCAAGAGGAAAAAATACGTGGGTAACAGTGTGTTTGAATGATTCGGTGGTATGAAAAAGTGGGGATGAGACGGTCTCTGCGGTGGTGGTCATGGTGGTCTCGGGTTTCCCAGCCTGAGTTTCAGCCAGATGCACGCGCCTGGCGCCTTAACGCCCAAGAATTTCACACGCAATCTCGGTGATAATTATGCCTGCTATCGCTCATCCCAGTCGCAAGTGGTATTACCACTGTAACCCAATTTGTGGCGTATCGAAAGCACATCCTGCAGGAGTGTTGAGTTGGGTTGGCTCATACTCCACAAGTTGGCCAAAAGCAGATCGATCGAGGATTGTGATTACAGACAAGAAAGGAAATAAATAAGTGGTAAGGGTCCACGGGTGAGATGTACTGCACGTGCGTGTACCGATGGACGTGATTAACGAGGGATGCGCACTGGAAACGGAGCAAGGCACGAGCGGCACAGAGGAACGTAGCACGTGACTGTATCGTGGCTTGCCCCCGTTATCCTTCTCTTAGGGCCCTCTCCATTCACTTTTCCCTATCCACTACTCCCTTTTCCCCGACTCCGATGGATTATCGGACATTGGGACCTCCGAGCAGCTCTTCTCCTTCCTCTCTACCTTGCTCTAGGAAGGAGGTCCGCCCGCCTTCGCGACTCACCTTAGCTACAGGTCGGGGGACCTGCTTTGCCGGAGGAAGCCCTCCGGGCTTTCACCCGACCCCTTCGATTCCGTGCCTCACTGTTCACCAGTGAGGCACGAGGTCGATGTGGTCGGCGCATCTCACGTACTACGTGCATGGCTCACCAACCCCCTCATCCATGATCTGCTGCATGAAGCGACAAGGCAAAGTTTTTACCGTTCATGCCAGCGTTGCAACTCGACATCCCCACTGGCGCGTTCGCGTCGCTTGGCGCGAAACCTACGATGATATACAATAGTCAGGTAGGTGTGTAGCTTTTAGTGCGCTATGTTTTCGCGTATGCTCACATCTCTCTCAGACTCTCGAGTTCTTGTCATTCACAAGGATACGACCGTGATCACATTGAAAAACGACGATGAAGAAGTACATTCGGAGGAGACACGTTTGCTTGTGTCGCTCAGCGGCAGCCTACTTTTCCTCGTTCCAGAATCGGGGTTGGTACGTGTTGCTTGTGTCGTTTTGTCGTCTGAAGGTGCTGACGCTGGTCTTAGATGACGACAAACGCTGGATTTGATAGCATACATGGTGCGATCTTAGGACTTGCTGTGCGGTGTCTGGGCAATGGTCGATGAAGCAAGTCCGTGCGGCCACAGGCAGACAGCAAGATTACCCTCACGAACGTGTTTGCCCCTGCCTACCTGTCGGAAGCCAAGCTTGACATCCTGGTGCGGAAACAAGCGCTGTTGCTTTGGAGAGCGGTCATCGAGTATCTCGGTACTGTGAGCGACTTTACGGAGCCTGAGATGACGCTGGTGTTGTCACCTGTGTTTGTCGGTGCCGAGGCCAGACGAGCGACCGCCTCACGTCAATGGTGCGTGTTGTTTTCACTGCGTTTCTGGCTGTTAACCGAGCGTTTCGTAGCTACGATTCAGACCATTGGCGACACGATCGATACACTGAACAGTCTGCAACGACCTCGCCGCGAACCAAATATAAATCGCCGATCTCTCTGCCGAGCTACCCTGAACACCACCCAAAGAGTCGTGTCCATCTCCAATCTAGCGTTCCTGCAAGGCCTTGATATGTCATAAAAGTGCTCGCTGGTTCATCAGGTCTATCAGCGCGAGTGTCTTTTTTCTTGGGGTGGGCACTGAACGTATGTCATACAGCGACGAGACAATTGGACGGGAGTGGCAGTCATATTAAGAGTACACTGAGATTATGTCTCGGAGGCCGAGGGACACAGTTGGGTCCCACGACGTGTTGGAATAGGTCTGTATCGCTACAAAAAGAACGCTGTTTTACTTTTGGGTCTTAATACATACCACTTAAAATCGGTGGGTGTGCAAGGTTGTACATTTTCTCGGCGATCTCGCGAATGACATCTCGGGTTTGGCCCTTGATCCGCTCTCATAGGTCGGGGCAATGTCAAGTTGCTGCTCTACTTTAGATGAGCCAAGTAAGTACTAAGCATATGTTGTATTTCATGATTTTCATCTTATCGTGATGTACATTTCAATGGAGCCCAAGGAATCCTGACGAGACTGAAGAAGATTCGGGTTGGCGACGGGTGAATGGTATGATGGTACAAAATAACTCAAGACTAATCATCAGTCTTCATATGAGCTTCCAGCATCATCAGGCATGACCCCCGTCGTCCTCTCGAAGTCTCTCTTTGTGAGTATCTGCCCCTGGAGTATCTTACCCATGTGCGTGTGATCGAACGGCCGTCCTCGATTCCGAATGGCAAGCAGCGCCATCACCGTCGGCAGCGGCGAATTTGCAAACGTGATCTCCATCTCTTCCGAGTCGAAACTACCAGGGATGTTGAACAAGTTCCGCCGAACTTTCCTCGCCTCACTCGGCGACTTGTCCATTGGAACGTCGAGGAACTGACAGAGACGGAGGTAGGATGGATGGTCATTGAGATACAGCTGGCCCGCGAACACGTTCAGTTGGTCGATCAGTTCCCAGGGCGGTGTCCAGTCTGCAGGCAATGGAGGGATCGCATATAGCCCAAGGCCGTCCACTGGCTTCATGCGCTTGGCAGTGCGGGGAGAGTACAGATGGAGGTGGACATGTCGGCTTGCCCTGATGTCTGGCATCAGGAGGTTTGCCTCAAACGGACTCAGTATAATGAGCACCGGACCGCGATCCGTTTTGGCAGAGAGAATCCATTGGACGGGTCTGAGGTACTGGTCCATGGTACCTCCAAAAGACTCGTCGCTTCCTTCAGGCTCCGACTTGGAAGACCAAGACACTCTCTCCATAGACGACACAAGCTTTACTGTTCTGCTGAAATCCACCGTCGCCAAGATTGATGGACTCCAGACATCTGCATCCAGAGTAGCTGCAGTGCTCCGTTCAAGTGCTGTAAAGACAGGAAGGAAGGCACTACTCGAGTGCAATGAAGGGACGACGCCGGTCTTGACGAATGTAACAACATCGTCGTGAAGGTGATGTTCCACGGGTTTCGCCCTGGGAGGCAACTCCACCTCTCGTTCTCGTTCCCGCTCCCTATGGACCTCCCGTTCTTGCTCCTCTTCTAACTGCCCATTTTGGAGTGAAAGGATCCCGAGGACCTTGCATTGCTGCTGCATCCCTGGAACTGCCGACAAATCGTATTGAATCTCTTCACTTTCGCGGGGTTCATATAGGTTTGCCAGTGATTTGCAGTTTGGCTGCAGCCATACGTCCGACAGCTGCTTTGCAGACAGCTTGTTATCGCAGAATCCGGTGAAAGCATTATATCTCGATTGATGATCAATCCCATTCCGTGCCCAGTTGGGTGCTCGATGCTGGATATCAGCCCATGTCTCATGTATAGTCCAGGACATCACATCACTGATAGTGACCTTGACGTCCCGATGTTTTTTTCCGGCCACAGCTCGAATTCTCTGGTCAACACCCGGTGTGGCAAAAAACATAACGCTGTGACTCTGGCCCAGCTTCCGCATACGCATGCAGCCTAAAGGATATGAACCATGAGATATATCAGCTTTATTGCTGGACCTCGACGAACCTTGCACCAGAGCGTCCTTTGTCACCTTTGGACCCAGCGTAACGGCCGCTCGCGACCCTACAGGAAATTTGAGGTCGGTGCCTCTTGTGTGTGGATGATCCAGATAAGCGATGCATTTCCCCAACTGCTGAGAAAACGGTGACGATGATAATAGTCGATCATTTCCGTTCCGTGACAGTACCCTCAGCTCGTCTTTCTCGTCGAAATAGATGGCTGCTTCTGCATCACGCACGAGACCGAGCCATGAACTGGCCAATTCGCGGTTGGCCAAGTCGAGTATCTGTGCTCCAACATCCAGTAAGACGCGTATTTCCGGTCGTTGCATGGCTACCAATTTCAGGAATTCGTGAGTAGTCTGTCGTTGTCCATTCTCGTGAGTGACAATGTAGTTTTCCATGTCTTTCCCCCGCTCTTGCTGAAGTAGCCGTGAGAGGACGTTAGCGTTTGTTCCTCGCTGACGGTCGAGGTCATGCTGAACGACAGACATCGGCAATAGCCATCTACCGTCACTCGTTCCAGAGAATCCTTATACTCAGCTCGGTGGGATATCCACACTGCTAACTGCAAGCGCACTCACCTGTTATAAGTTTCTCTCGTTTCTCTCCTAAATCCCAACTAGATCCGCAC
>JBBPTU010001690.1:0-10948 GCA_038094295.1 Tylopilus aff. beelii
ATATACGAGGTACAGGTCCCGGTCTGAGGCGCTAAGGAGGCCAGCTTGAACGAAGGCTTCAGTAGCTCGATCGATAGTGCGATGTAACTCAGCGTATCGCCTCTCGATCTCTTCCCAGCCCGTAACATAATCTTTATGGGTCATGACTGTCGTTGGTTCCGAATGATGTTGAACTTGATTGTCTCAATCCGTGCGTAATCGTTTGTACGGTCGTTCACTTGTAGGTAGTAGATTTTGTCGTTTCAACCGTTTCCGTTTTCCACTTTTCTCCGTAGGTTGACCTGTTTTTGCTCCAAAGTAAAGCAGCTCTTTTTTATTCAGGAGTGCGCTGAGATCCTTTTTTGGAGTTCGTAAAATCTCGTTTGTATCAACAACGAGTAAGGATCCCATAGAAGCTGTATCGTGTCCGAGAGAGCCTCTCGTGGTAAGATTCAAACAATTAAGGCTTTGTAATCGTTCGAATTCGTCTCGTGATTCTTGACTTGCTCTACAGCATAAACGTTTGAAGGGAAATGGACGGGCAATTAGAAGACCCTGTAGACATTTGACTCGCGATAACATGACATAAGGAGCTTCGGTTCCATGACAATCATGGAGGTCAACTACTGCATGAGACAAGGTTTGTCCTTGAGATTTATGAACGGTCATAGCGAATGCAGGCATGATAGGTAGCTGATTTCGTTTGATAGAACAACTTGTGCCACTGAAAGGATGCCGAACAGTGAAATCTACCATATCAGCAACGGCGACAGCATGTTGTTTCGGCAACCCAGGCAGCGCGTCCGCAGAAATTTGAGGAGAATATATTACACATGAATGTGCGTATCTATTCCCTGAAGGTCCCTCAGAATAGCGGATATGAGCTAAAGTCCCAGTGCATCCATTGACAATACCCCCAGCAACATCGTAATTAGAAATTATCATTACCGGCATGCCAATAACCAAGGGAATTTTTCCAAGACGGTAAGCTGTGCTACCAGAGTGAAGACCTTCTAAATGTTCCATCAATTCGCAGCTTTCAACACGCTGACCACCAATTCGATCAATACAGTGATAATAATGCAGCTCTCTCCCTGTACTTCGCGCAAATGATTTAGCGGCCTCTTCATTAAGCCGATCCTTCAACTCGTTGTCAGTCACGATGAAGGGTGCACATCTCCATTTTTCTGAAGACCAGTCAGGCGTTACATTCGAGACCAATCTTGTGTTAAGTAAGGCGAAATCCTCGCTTGTACATTTTCCTCGTCGCAAACGTTGTAACAATGCAAGGAATACTTCATTTTCATGTCCTTCTTGCCGTTTTATCTCCGTAAGTACCACCACTGTATTAACAGTGAGCCACAACAAACGACCAAGTACCACTGTTTGCCCTCTTTCTGTTGTCGAAGCTGAATTTTTGATACGTGTGTACAATCGAGTTTGCCCGACGGGAGGCAACTGCGCAAAATCGCCTACAAAGATAATGTTTATGCCACCAAAAGGTGAAGTGTTGTCCTTTGCGATCGACAACGCCTCACTAATTTGCACCAACATCTCACAACCTATCATGGAAATTTCGTCCACTACAAGATAATCAACACCGGACCACATTGATCTAAGTTGTTGCATGTTCGGTCTATGTGATTTATTACCTGAAAGATTCAATGCTGAATGTAGTGTCATTCCTCCTATATTTTTAGCTGCTACTCCCATATAGGCTGTCAATCTGATACGCGTTTTCTCTCCTCGAAGTGAAAAAAACTCTTGTATTGCATGCACGACACGAGATTTTCCTGTTCCGCCTGCACCGCCAATGAACATCCGAAGAGCATCAGGTGGCCTATTTATGCAGTGGTTTGCCACGATTTCGAACGCACGGCATTGTTCATCGTTAAGCTGAAATTGTTCAATGACACTACGAATGCATTGTTCATCTCGGCTGTCTTCTCTGTTGTGTTTTATTCCCGGAGATGAGAACATTTCCATAGAATAGGACTTGCCCGTGAGGATAGATGGACATGATGAATTCTCACATTGGGTAAGAGTGTCATCTATAGAAATTCCTTTTGCATTCATTTTCCAATCTTCTTTACGCCGTTCGTATTCATGAATCCACACTGATTCATTTACGGCAGGGTCATCAGTTATCTCGGAGAATCGCACATCATCGAAAGATTCCAGATCAACATCTTTGGAGAGACCGTCAAACCGTCCTGTTTCCTTCAACAAACTCAAAGCATCTTTATCATCATCGTCTCTGTGATAAGACACTCGTGTTTTTGCGTTTGCAACGTCATCGAGCCAATCAACTAATTCATTTTCTGTAAAGCTACTCACAATTCCATCACAGTCCTGGATGACATCCTCCCGATACAATTCACTATAAGGGCGGTCTCTTTCCCGGTTCATGGTCTCCGCACGTCGTTGAGCGTAATGATCGTCTCGGCTATCTCGACATTCATGTAGTAACTGCATGTTATCCATAATCGTTCTATGACGGCTTTGTACGCCAAGGAGAAACTGATCAAATGCTTCCGACCATGTTTCATCTTCGGCACGTAACTCATCACCAGAACGCCAAGGTTTAAATAACATGAGCATGGTGCGTGCATATCTTTCCATCATCTCAGGATCGTCGCGCCTCGGCAATGGCATTCCAAGCGGCACCGGAACAGCATTTTTCCGTGGATGGACCACATAAATTTCGTGTGTATGTTGCTGTGGGTGCGGAAAACATAGGCCTGTGTATGGTCTTTTGTTAGCGTGATTACTTAGCAATTCCTCAGAGTCTGCTGGTACCGAAACTCGATGTAATAGATCACTCTGAGCTTCAGATATCTCTGAGCGAGAGAACACTTGATGTTCTTCCAAGGCGCAAAAACCAACTTGAATCTTTCGTTTTCTCACTCTAGACACAAAATCCCACACACATATATTTTCAAAAGCGAACCCTCTACAACGATAATCTGATACAGCATCAGGTCTTTCAATCAATCCACCTTCAGAGTCCATATCGATCGTAATCTGTTCCTGATCTGTTTCGCGTCTTGTTCCAGGTAAGTTCTTTCCTTCGTCATCATCTTCACCCATTTTATCTTCCTTTTTTCTCGCACATAACCCATCATCATCGTCATCCGAAAACGATTCGAAACTTGCATCGCTTCCAAAGTTTCGACAAAGTTTTTCCAAAACACGTTCATATGCCTGCCAGAAAAAGGTCACAAACGTATGGCTAGTGTAATGATCTCCAAAATCCAATAGGTAGGAACATACTTGAGGGGCAGACAGTTCTTGATTACTTAGCAGAGAGTAGGAAGCCTTTTGCAAAAGTTTCTTCGCTCGTCTTTCAACCTCAGATGATCCTACCTCGTCTCTATCCAGCTTTTTAACTGCGATTTCCAAAGCAGAGTAAGCAACGTGAGCCTTTAACTGATTTTTTGTAATGTAGTCAGTGATGTAGTACAGTAAAGCTTTGGCACATGTTCCTGACCCGATGAACTTGATGTCCATATTACACCGTACCATTTTCAAGATCGTCGGATTGTAGTTATTGACCATTCCATTCAGACAACGAAGATTAATGGATTGTTGCTCAACATCAACATTCGAAGTAGGGACGAAATGATCCTCCCCAAGTCCAAATCGACATTCTCGTGGAAACGGAGGTCCTCGCCAATATTTAAAACATGTGTGGGTGTGCTTATGTATTTGACACACCTTCACTAACTCCCTGAAGTCGACAGCTTCGGAATTCAAGTTTCTCTTAGTTGGTTCAGAAAACGAAACCCCTCGGGTTGCACATGGATGACAAGAACTTGATATCTGTTGTGCCTCAGTTGATAATTCGTGATCCACCACCGGAATTGTATTCGCAATGCTGTCGTCCAAGAACATAAGTAACCTTCTCGTGAACTCTTCGTCCCTATGCTCGAATATACGTGTTCGCAAATCATTCGGATTTAAAGCACCTGCCACCCAGACAAGCATGTGACAGTGCAAAGTTCCGCGTCCTTGAGCTTCTACACAACCATAGTAAGCTTTTACAGTTCCGAGTGCACCTTTTTTCATGTCCTCCGAACTTCCTGACCATCCTAATCCATGCTGTATGAACGCCTCAAGAGAAAGGTTAAAGAATTTCGCTGCAACAACAGGATTCCGAGCCACTAACATCGACTGTGTCCAATAATTGGATGTACTTTCAGGTAAGATGTTATCTACATCGATCGCATCTCCTGCCAGAAAACGAACAATAGGATTGTAGACATCCGCAGGATTAATGGTCACATAAAATGAAGGTAGACCTTGATCCATCATCAGACTTCGTATCTCATTTCGCATCACGACTTTGGACGAGGCTGACCCAGGAACATGACTTGTCACATAATTGACATCTCGTAATAGTTCAAGAACTGTCTTTTCTTCTCTGGAAAACGTCAAAGAGGAACCTCCGCGTTTCATTCTTTCTGCAACAGAATGGACAACCATTGGTGAAATCTGACTAAATTTATGGGCGGTTTGTGTGAACTCACTTCGTTTTATTTTCAGACTTGTACGAAGCAGTGCCTTCCGGCGTTGTATGATATTGAACGCCGTGAAAATGAAAGAATGATGTGTTTGAAATCGCCTATCCTTCATATTGAGCATATGCTTCACCTGACGCTCGAAAGACAAAGGTGTACTACGTCGTGGATGCTCACAACCTCCAATTCCATATGGAAACAAAGTCGGAAACAACATGGGAAACAATAAAGGATTATCAAACTCATTCAATGGTTTTGAACCATGAGGAACACACAAATATCCACCTCCTCGTTCGCGCACATGCCGAAGAGCTGCGACCCTCAGTTGAGCAGCTGACGTACGACAATCTACATCAGTCACAACAACGTTGTGAAATGATATTTCAGCACCTTCTCCCTGTTGTTGATCAGTAGAAGTGTCGTATCGTGAGGTAAGTAAGTCAGTCGCCTCAGCATCGGTGGTTTGCTCAATGTGTACAGGCAATACACCTTCTTCCTCCATCTTATCTATCTGTCCGTGATCTATCTCCACATCGGAATACAACTTGTTATGTCCTTTTAGCCACAATAGTGCTTGTCTGACTTTCTGACGCCTTACTATTAAAGGTCGAGCATGTTCTCGGATAAATTCTCGAGACGGACGATTCGCGCCAGAAAATATCACACACACATGCTCTGCAGCTTCTTCCAACGAAGGTGGAAGTAAAGTCAAAAGCAAAGATGGATTTTGTGGAAAGACAAGAACATGACCTTTAATCGCTCTCTGTGCATTTGGAAGGGTATCATTGTCTCCCTGGCGTAGATAGACAATCCAGAGCTTATTACGACATTTCGCAATAAGTGATTCTTCTGCGGCTGTCAAATCCTCTAATTCGCTAGGTATTGGACCCACGAAATTATGATTCGCAAGTGAAAGCGAAGGCGTCTTTCCTCTTTGTAACGATCGATCACACTCTCTACATAACTGTAACACTGTCTTCTGATCCTCTGCAAAAAGTGCCTCTGCATCATCAAGTAAGGTGTCTGCATGTCCACAACCATATCCCATTCTTTCTAATTTTCTTTCTTCGTGAAAGACCCACTTTGGATCTACTACTGTTTCTGCGACACATCGCTTATCAGGTGAGGACAGTAAACTAACATCTACTTCTTCCAACGGGCGAAGGATCCTGGAACTTAGTGCATATTCCCCACTGCAACTCGTACAAAAAAAGGACCGCAAGGCATCTGACCTCGTTGCTCGCTTAAAACAATCAACCATCTCTTGTTTCTCGTCATCTGTCAAAACTGTCGGCCAAGAGGAACAGACGTGCTCTCGATCAACTTCTTCTTCCTCCGCACGTCGCAATCTTCTGTGGTACTGTTGTAAACTTTTCGTCTTCCCTTTCGTTAACTGCCGAACATATTTTTTTAGATGCTTTCGCAATTGATTGATGGACTCCTCTTCTTCCCATGGTATAGAATTCGCTTCCAGTATTCGCCGTAGGTTTCTTTTACTCCCCTTTGTGATAAAAGTACTAAGAATACGACACCGAAGATCGTCCAACCCTTCTTCACCACCAAATGATGCTCCTTCTCGGCTCTCGTAACTGTAACAAAGATCGTGACAGCCAATGATACTCTCATCAGAAACAAGGCACGATCCTTTACAAATATGTTCGGTAAGCATTTTGATCAGATCCACCTTCGACATTTTCATATTCCAACAAGATAATCCATGAAGACATGCCAAGGCAACCAATGACGCTCTAGGCTGTTGATCAATATTGTCTAAAAGATCGACGTCATGGGTTTTATTTTCATACATCGTTCGACGGTGGCGAGCGTACGCTTGCAAGGTATCATACAATTCCTTCTTACTCATTTTCCTGGAATCTTCCTGCGCTAATCCTATCAACCGACACATCATAGTCAATCGTTCCTTACTAACCCAGTCGTTCCAACACTCCTCGATACTGTCCACGATGAACTCTGTCATATGGACAGTTGACTCGAATGCCTTACGTACCACACGACATCCTGTAATGTCTGATTTATTACAATTTTCCATATGTACGCAATCCCCTTTCAACAAATGTGATAAGAGCACCTCCCGCAAATTCACCAATCCAACATGTTCTGGAATTAACCCGTGGAGCTGTGCTAGATGAGAAATCGCATCTGTATTGGCTTCAAAAATGCTACACCTTAATCCAGACCCACCATGACCAATCAGATTACTTTTCACAATGTCCTTTCCATTCGCTTCATCTAAGTGTTCACTAACCGCTGACTCGAGTGTAGTACTGGTCGCTGTATCGTCAACACTCTGAACACTTAACCAACGGACCAAGTGTCGACGTGTATATCGAACCCCATATACCTTTTCGAACCCTAAAGCCTCAGAACACATCAAAAGACGATCAAGAGATAATGACCCTAAAGACATTGTTAAGACACACTGAATAAAACCCTTTTTCAACTGTTCTGTGTTGTCGGCCATCGATGCTATTCGTAAACATCCCTCAAATGCTCTTCCTTTCCCATTGATACATACTCCACAACAAAGATGTTTCAACAACATGAGACGTGCCTGTTCCGGATCAGCTGTCCAACAAATCCCATGGCTTGCCAAAACTTCATACAAATAATGTCCCGTGAGCGTGAACACTTGCTGATGTTTATCCCCACACAAAAGTGTGGAAAATTCCGCCTCGATTGACGAAGCAACACCGGTCTGATCAAGACGTGGGTGACTCTCGTGAACGTGAAGTTGAACACTCTCCTGTGCATCAGAGTGTACTGATCCTTCTCTGTTCGATATATTACGCACCTCACTGACATTCACTGCTCGATATAAACCTATCCAATCCAAACCAACAACGACCTCAATTTCATCACTCTCTACCAGTTCGAATTCCGGTGTGATTTCTGTACCAAACCAATGTTCAGCATACACCCCTCCTAAAAACACCGCACCTTGAAACTGCACTTTACCACGAACCACACTGCATTGTCGCGTTTCGTCAAATGATAAACGGACAGAATAGTCACCCAATTGTCCTCGATTCATGTGTGACTCGTGGAAGTATTGTTGTAAGTTCCTGACCGACCTCACGTGAGTTAATGGAGTCTCGACTCAGGAGAGTAACCCACGCAAACGCAGCATCATGCGACCGAATATAGATACATGTCTTTTCATGTGTTTTTCATATACAGTCATCCAACCGAATATAGATATATTTTATTGCCATATGTGGCTAACTGCCAAGCAATTTTTTTACCCGCCAGTTTTTGGCTTCACTAGATCGTTTCTAAACCCACTACCATACGGTAGCGGGAATAGTCACGTTCGCGGGTGTCACGGCAGTGACAGCATTGCAACGCCAAATCCAATGATTTTCACTGAGACTATACGAATTCCCCACATACATTCCATGCATCACGAAAAGTCAAATTTCGCAGAAGGTACTATGAATGGATGACTCAAAGACTCAACGAGATCATACCATCGCACGTACGATCACACTGATTTTAGACCTGGTTTCCGAGTTCTCGACGTCCTGCAACAATTCGCCCAGCTATGTCATTCCAGATCAGACACTGCGCTTTCAGACTCTGTAAGGAATGGCACCCACCACCGTCACGACCCACCCGAAGGTCTGACACCTGCTCCCACGCGTCATACCAAAGTTTCCCTTCACTGCCAGCGGTGAAGGAAACGCTGGAGCTGCTCGAAGTCACTATGCATGCAAAGAACGCAGAGATGGCAGGAACTGCGTCTTCTTCGAGAGCGGAGTTGATAACATTGATGCGCAAGGGGTGCGTCAACTTCAGTCTGGCGCTCTCCAGAGGCGGCGAGAACTCGGTGAAACCTCGCGTGTTGACGACGACAGAAACATCGCTGAGCGATGGACATGTCTGCAGAAGCTGTAGTAGTCCGTTTGGAGTGATCCCGCCGAGCGTCTTCCAGCCAAAAGCTGGATTGATACCGAGCACCTCCAAACGAGGCCATGTCGATGTCAATGTCAGCAAGTCGCTTTCCGTCAGGACCACATTCCAACTAGCATCGAGTTCCATGCGACGGAGTTTGGTCAGTCCCCTGCACGGCTGTAAGTCATCCAAACCAAGGCGAGTGAAAGGGTCGGGACTGTTTGGGTCATGGTCGTAGAAACCTAACGGTTCGTACAAACGGAGTACTTGAATGGTGTTATTGAAACAAGAAGTTCGAACACTGGCGAAAAAGGATGCAGGATCCTGCTTGGAGGGACCACAGAAAATTCTGGCAGTGAAATACGTGACGACAGGTAGTCGAACCTGACAAAGGAATACTGAAGCTAGTTCCCATGAATCGGAATATAACCCCATATCTCGCACGTAGGAGAAGAAAAGAAGTGGACTGGGGATCGATGTGACATCCAGCTTGAAGGTGAGTCGAGTTAATTTAGGCATGCGGGACAGCTGCATTAGAAGTTCTGCACCCAAAGAGGCGTTAGGAGATTCCAGGGTCTGGAGGTTTTGCCATTGGCAGATGATACCATAACCGATATTGTCTAGACTAGCTCCTAAATCCTGAAAATCAATGGAAAGTTTGCTGATGTTTGGGGAAAAGCGGGGAAATAGTTCAAGACAGTCCCATGTCTTGGGAACCTGGAGAAACTGGAGATCGAGGGAAACTAGAGATGGGAAGGGAAGATGCAATAGAAGAATGCTTTCATCATATTCCTCAAGTCCACAGGAGAGATAACGGAGGTTTGGAAAAAGCGGCGAATCAGTATTGGAGAGAATTGGGAGGCAGTCAGGATCGAGACAATCAGCCGAGAAGTGTATTGCCAAAGACCGAATACGACGCGTGTAACTTTGAAGGATATCCCACTCGCGCGGCGTTGGCGGCCTGGTCAGAGAATACACCTTTGTCGGAAGGAGAGATCGTCAAACAAGTGTAGCAAGTGAATATGGTATCTCACACTATTTCTTGGAGGCAATGACCGACAGGCTTCTGGAAGACACCGCACTAAAGGTGACAGGTCGTCTAACCATTCCCAAAGCTTATCCAGCGCTGGATCTTTGAACAAACGACAGGTTCTAGCCAGAGAAGCTAGATGATTCTGAGCCTGTCCTCCATGTAAATGGCAGTGGTCGATGATATTGAGCAGGATCTCCTGTACCGCAAGTGCACGATGCATGGCTGATAGAAGGATCTGTATGTTTGGGTGGAAACAGGCATCACAAATGTGCGCAAATACCGCCTTGGACGCGGATTGTAGAACCTTCCAATCTGGGCGCATGACTGCGTACTAATGTTCAAGTTATGGTCGTT
The DNA here is from genome assembly GCA_038094295.1 of Tylopilus aff. beelii. Taxonomy (NCBI): domain Eukaryota; kingdom Fungi; phylum Basidiomycota; class Agaricomycetes; order Boletales; family Boletaceae; genus Tylopilus; species Tylopilus aff. beelii. The sequence continues at coordinate 9,799 of JBBPTU010001690.1, forward strand.
TGATACTACGTGTCCTGTCGTCCAACAGTTTTACAGCCACAACCTGAACATCGAGTGCTATGACTTACAGTCGCCCCCTCTCCTAATACAGCCCTCGGTTTAACACTTGATGTGGTTGCGGACGCGTGCACCATCGACTGCAGCTTGCTCAAAGTTGCTATTCTGTGGATATAGGAAAAACCATGCTGTCACGCGTCACGTTTGTTGTGTAACTAGATCTGAGCCTCCAACAACTAGCGAGTACCGGCTGCGCCACGACGGGGTCGTCCCCCCGTCCGTCCGTAGCCTCCCCACCCTCCTACATACGCACCCTGTCCCATCAACCCGACACCTCCAGGTTCTCCAAACGTCGTCACGTTCTTCTCCCGCTCCTCCTCTCTCCGATTTCGTCCACCACCACCACGTCGGCCAGGCCCTCCCCTCGGGGGTGGTGGCACAGCTTGTGTAGATGACGACAACGAATCGAAAATCAATTTTTGGGGGTTGTACAAACCTGTCCCCTACGGGTCCAGGAATATTTATGCATGATATCTCACCTAGTTTTTTTCGTTCTTTGTTGACACCCTTTCTTCCATCGTGGACCTTTTTCTTTTCTCTGAACGAATGGATACTATTATTTTAGTGATCGAAAAAGGGGTGTGACAAGGTATACTATGGTTACAGAGAACCTGTCCTAGTTGCATACTATGATCGCGTGAGTCGTTCTGCTCGTTGCGATCATCATATGGCAGCGCACCTGTGAGGCAGAAATGACAGCCTCGAGACCGCTTGCGGACGACTGTTGTCCCCACAGTGACCCACCCTCGTTTGTTGCATACCACACAGATCCCACATCATTGGTGGCATTTAACGCATTTCGACATATCGCGTCACTCTGTGCAGCCAAGAAAGGTCCATACATGGACGCGATCGACCAATCTTGAGCCGCATACAAAAAGTACTCCACATGTTTCATCCATAGGCCCTGCGCGATCGTGAGTGGTGATGCGTGGTACGCGTCTAGTAGCTTACCTTGAAGAGTTTCTGCGAAAATGAGCGGGTCAGAACGCATAGACGAGACACGCGAGATGAGATCAGACCGAGTCGTTGCCGCAGGGTGAAGTGCTGGGTGCAGCATTGTCGCACGACTCTTTGAGTATGCCTCCGGAGG
>JBBPTU010001691.1:0-10946 GCA_038094295.1 Tylopilus aff. beelii
CGCTGAAGATCGACCCCTGCAGCGGCTACGGCACCAACATAGGTCCGTGATCCTGGCTTGATATGAACGACATGTCACTAATTAGGTCCTAGAGGGCCCCTGGTCAGAGGTCACCAAGGCCATCTATGATTGCCATGCGGCCGTCCATGCCAACGGCGTATCTCGCATCGCAACGGACGTTCGCATTGGTACCCGCACAGACCGACAGATAATACCTGGCGAAGGAAACAAAAGCAAAGTTCAGCGTGTCCAGGAGATTCTTCAGAGGAAGGAAAACAGCACCCTTTGAGCTGCGCCAGATTTCCTTTGATTTTCGATGTACGCGACGTGACTGGATGTGTATGCACTGCTATCATCGACCGCTTTACATAGCAGGCCCGGGTCCTCTCGGACCCTTCGTAGCATAGATCTGCGCCAATAGCCCGAGAACCCCTCCATCCTCCAGTGCCTCGTCATCATCGATCCCCTCCTGTTGCGACTCGTACGATTTCGTACCGTTACTGTTACCATCCACGTACGAGTCTCCCAGCCCGCTATCTACACCGCCATCGACTGCATGGTCTTCATCTCGGGTGGCAGGGGGTGCCGTAGGAGGGTGAACACTCCCTTGAGAGTCACCAAGCACGGCCGTCTGAGCCATTCCAATGCCCTGGCCGCCTAGGGAAGATACAGCCATAGTCGACTGCCAGGCAGTCGACCCCGCAATTCCGGCCCCACTGGCGAGTGCGCTTCCCCCGCCATGTTTGCGTCGAGAGGCTAGATGCTGGCTTTGTCGAAGTGCACGGTCATATTCTTGTGCGCGCTCTGTGAGATCCTTCTTGCCGTCATTCAGTAGGATCGTATTTTCTAGACCAGTTCTAGAAGCCGCGAGGGCACGTCGACGAGAACTTATATCTGCAATGCGACTCAGGTAAAGGGAGCCAGTAGGATCGGAGGGATTCCAGTCCGGATTAGCAGCTTTAAAGTTGAGGAAACTCTTCTCCATCTTTCCCTCCCGAGAAAGCATCCTTTCGTCTTGAATTTTGGTTGGTGCACCGAACTGTGTAAGACCAGTCAATCCAACACGTCGCATTCACAGTACAAAGATGTACAAACCTTTACATTACCATGCCTCTTGAAGTCAAATTCTGCGAAGCTACAGATATATCCCCGACCTGGAATCCATACTGTGAAGTCATGGAAGAAGTCGATAATAGCGGGTGCACAAAGCGGGAGAGAGAACCACAGTACGAATGGCGTTGTTATGACGGAAACAATCTCTTGCAGGAAGATCACGACTTTGAGCGCGAATAACTCCCCAAATTCCTGGTGAACCTGGTGGTGGTCATTGTTAATCAAAAGTCCCACACGAAGCGAATTCACTCAACTAACCTGTTTTGAGTGAAGCTGATCCTTCCATTCATCCGGCATATAGTGTGTGTACTGAATGACTTCTGTCATAAGTAACTCCGGGTCAAAAACTCTATGTTCTTCTGGTATCATTCCTCGCGCGACACCAAGTATGGATGCAAACACCGTGATGTAGAATAGGACCGTCCGATGTGGTGTGACTTCAAAGTGGATAGCTAGCTCAGGATCAAGAACAGATACAAGGACGAGTACTGCCGCAAACGACCCTGCAACAAATGCAACAAAACTAGAAGAACGAGGGTCAGTGGACGCAAACGCCCTCAACGCTATACTTACCGCATGATGATTGCGACCTTCTCGTTCGGGAATTGCCCGATATATATGTTGGCAAGGGGGGAGGACTCGTCCAGTCTACGAGTGAATAAATGAGACAGTTCGTTGAATTCACGGAATTTCCATCGTGCGAACGGCGTGTAACGTCGACTGCCGATTGAAGACGGGTTGTTGCGATATTCCTGTTCAGAAATCAAGTCAGATCTTCTCCCCGAGCGGTTGCGGATACGCACATCAAAATATCGGAAGAACGAATACATTATCATGTATAAGACGATGAATGGCGCGAAGATCGCATTTAGTATGCCCATGAAAACAAATCGCCGCTGTAGGCTGTAGGAGCATGAGTTATAAAGATGCAACAATCATACAACGACACGCACCTTTCAATTAAGACGGTGCGATTTTTATTCTTCAAGAACACTTTTCTTACACGTCCTCGAGGGTCAAAAAGATACTCCATCAGGCAGAACCTAAGATTCCACTCTAATACTTTCGTGAGTGTCCTCCCTTTCCCCTCCTCGCCAGCTCGACGCAACATTCTCTTCAGCGCAGGGGGCAGCGGCACACGGAGATCTAATAACTCTTTGTTAAATAGTGCAATTAGATAGTTCTCTTGACGCATGATGCGGTTCGCAATATCATGCGCGTCGAGAGAAGCTGTAGCAGGCGTTCCGGCGCGATTATTTGCAGCTGAGGAGATCGCCGTGATGGGATTCTCTTCGCGGATGGCACCTATCCGGCGAACCACTTCAGGCCACGAGATGGTATGAATATCAGCCTGTGTGGATTAATGAGGTAATAAGCGCGACGCTGATGGACAGGGTGAAAAGATTCACGTCTGGTATGCGGAGTAAATGAGTGTAAAAGCGGTACATATCAACGAGACGGTTGACTTCAAATCCAAATGATATGATTTGCCAGACATAAAACGCAGTGAAAAGCAGGAAAAATAGTAAGGTGGTACCGGAGAACCTAGAAACCGTGAGTTAGAATATTATTATTTGTGACGCGGAGAAACGGACTTGGCGACACAGCGATCTATGACAGCCTCTGAAAGATGGGTGACTTTGTCACGGGTGATACGGTTGTAATCGATGCACCCCAGCAAGAAAGTCGAAAAAGTGATGACAAACCCGACTGTGCTGCGTATTTGTCGTCAGCCTCGATACATAGAATATATCATCAAGTACTGACAGGATGTTGAGCCCCCGAGCAAGGGCTATTGAATAAATACCCTTCCCCTCATAGTAGAGATAGACTTCTTGCAAGAAAGCATCGAGATTGTAGACATTGACCCAATTCCAAAGAGCACGTTCATAGGCATCCAGACCGCGTAAAGGTTTGGTGAAAGTTGGTTGGTTTGGTGAGAGTTGCGGAGGCATTGGTGGTACATCGACATCCAACTCAGACGGCCGAGGGGGCACTGATAATGGGAGCGAAGGATGATCTTCTTGAGGAAGGGACCTCGCTGAGGTAGAATATAACGGCTGTGATCGCCCCTTTCCTCTACTGGAGCCACTCGGCACAGGCTTGCGGGACGAACGGGAGGCCTCGATCATAAAGCTCTGAGGGACCTCATCGTCCGACACGTCCTGTTCGTACGGCCTGTCATCGCGGCGTATATTTGGTCGCAGCAGATCCATTTCCGCGCCGTCAGCGTCTGTTCCCCACGAGACCTTGCGTTTACTCTGCGGCTTGAAGACGTTCCTGGAGCGTGAAGGCTTTGGAATTGCGTGGCCTGCTTCAATGTCATGTTCGACTGCGGTTTCGCTTTCGTTCTCCTCTTCCATCACAGGAGACTGACTGGCCTGCGTGTAACCCTGGTAGATTCGGTTCATTGGATTGAGGATGCTGAGGAACGGCTGTGAAGTTGAGAGACTGGCTGGGTGGAAGTGTCGTGACGAAGAGGGACGCGTCGGCGAACTTGGCGTTGAGTTGGACATGACGGCGGCCTGATTGGCCAAGCTCATCCAGAACGGTGACTTTTGCTCCTCAAAGGCGTGACACTTCGTGACGAACCTCTAACTGGCATACTACTACTAGTACATACATGCAAAGATCATCCTACATTCCGCGTTCCTACTTGTCAACCACGTTTAGGCTGCTGGCAGCCTTCATAACTGCCTGTAACCCGGACATTGTGATGTCCGAGTCACTACCCACACCCCACGCAGACTCCTTTTTGTTCCTGCCTTCCAGTTCATAAACCAACTCCACGAAAGATACGGCCTTCACATCGGCACCTTCGCCTATTGAATGTTCGACATACTCTCTGATCGACAGAGTACCTTGGACTTGCGTGTGCAACGCAGCCACAGCAGCAGACAACGGGCCATTGCCTTCTCCTAAAATAGTTCGTGCTTCGCCATCGACAAGCAGCTGCGCCGTGATTTCGCGGCCACCGGCGGCGTTTGGCTTGGCAAGGTCGAATGATTGTAGCTCAAACCTGTATGGCTTGGTGGTCTCGTAGCCATATCTTTCTTCAAACAGCTTCGTCAAGTCCTCATAGGAAATTTGTCCACCAGACCCTCGGGTAACACGCTGTACAACTTCAAAGAATTCGCTTTGCAGCCGGCGAGGGAGTTGTAGTTTCAGTGAATTGATGATCGCATTCGCCACATCCGCCTGGCCTGACGTCGAGTCGAAGCCAATGCTTAGTTTCAGCTCGGGTAAGACTCGATCACCGATTGCGCAGTTTACAGCGCTGAGGACTGCACGTAAACCGGATGCGGCAATGTCGAAATCGACGCCAACACCCCACCACGATTGCGAGGCGCCGCGTGTCTCCTTGGCACTCTCCGTGGCGGTAACAAGCTCTATGTAGGAGGCCGCTTTGGCGGCCCGGCCTTGACCAATGGTGTGTTCCGAATACTCCCGTACGGTCAGGTCAATGTCGAGATGACTGTGGAGGGCATCGAGCAGGGCAGAAATCGGTCCGTTTCCGTCACCTCGTACGACCCGGAGCATACCATCAACATATAACGTGCCATCAAAGCGGCGGCGTTCATCTGCAGGTTCACCGGTGTCAGAAGATTCCGACGATGGTTCAGCAGTGATAGAAAAGCCTTTAAGGGCCAATCTTCCCTCGTATTTCGGTCCTCCAAAGAAGTATGTGCTGCGGAATGTGTTCATGATATCCTCCACTGTCACCTCTCTTGCCTCGCGATCCGCAATGGCCTGGATGACCTGGTAAAAAGTAATTTGCATCTTGCGGGGAAGGTCGAGATTTAGGTGTTCTTTGATGAGGTAGGCAATGCCTCCTTTTCCAGACTGCGAATTAACGCGTATGACAGCTTCGTAGCTGCACCCGAGATCGGCGGGATCGAGGGGCAGGTAAGGCATGTCCCATATTTGTGGCTCGCCATCTGTGAGGTTTTGAGCATGGCGTTGTGCTTGTGCCTCAAAGCCCTTTTTGATGGCATCCTGGTGTGAACCGGAGAATGCAGTAAAGACCAACTCGCCAGCATAGGGGTGTCGAGGATGGACCGGAAGGTCATTGCATTGCGTGACAATGTCGATAATCTTCTGGATATCGCTAAAGTCCAGGTGAGGATGGATGCCTTGAGTGTACAAATTGAGTGCCAAGTTGACAATATCGACGTTTCCTGTCCGCTCCCCGTTCCCAAACAAGCAACCTTCTATCCGGTCTGCACCCGCAAGAACGGCAAGCTCAGCGGCAGCAATCCCAGTCCCTCGATCGTTGTGGGGGTGCAGACTGACGATTATTTTCTCGCGTTCTGAGATGTGAGTGCAGAAGTATTCGATCTGTGTACCCCGTCAAAGTTTGGAGTGAGAACTACTGTAGGAGACTTGCCTGGTCTGCGTAATGGTTGGGTGGCCCGACCTCCACAGTTGCTGGCAGATTAAAAATTATTCGCTGAATGCCCGTGCCAGCTTTCCTCCATGCACTCTTGACTGCATCGCAGATAGCGACAGAAAACTCGACTTCGGTTTGAGAAAACGTTTCGGGACTGTATTCAAATCGGAATGCGGTGCCGTGAGAGCTTGCATACTGATCTGTTAATTCGCGAACTAGATTGGTATGGTATGTCGCGAGATCGATCGTTTGTTCTTTTGAGTTCTTGAAGACGACGTTGCGAAACATAGCAGAGGTTGCATTATACATATGGATAATGACGTGCTTCGCGCCTGCTACGGCCTCGAATGTCCGTCTTATGAGGTCCTCGCGAGCGGGCGTCAAGACCTGACACAACAAAGGTTAATACAAGCTGATACATAGAACTAATGCTTTACGGACTTGAATCCACACGTCGTCCGGGATTTCGTCGTGCTCTACAAGGTATCGGACGAAGGAAAAATCGGTATCACTTGCAGCTGGATATGCGACTTCTATCTCCTTGAAACCGCATTTTACCAGTAGTCGGAAGAAGACGAGTTTTTGATCCCCAGTCATCGGGTTTGCGAGAGCTTGGTTCCCATCGCGGAGATCAGTAGACAGCCAAATGGGAGCTTTGACAAATGTTTTTGTTGGCCACGTTCGGCCAGCTAAGTTCAGAGGCGTGTACGGCTTGTACTTTTGAGAAGGATCGATGCTGAGAAGTAATGTTCAGGAAGTGCTTGAAAGTGGATCACTGCGACTCACAGCATGCAACCCATGGCAGAAGATCTTTGAATTAGTGGAACCCAGTACGACGGGTGAGGTTAAGAATCAAGAATTCACTGGGGAGAAAAAAGGGAGCAAGACGGGGGTCAGAATATTTATGACTCGACGAGTGGGGTAATCTAGAACTATATCAAGTAACTCGGATCATGCTCAGGCGTCGCGTGAGATTGTCGCCAGCCCCAGCTTGATCAGACGCTCGCACGATGTCGTTGACGTTGTCGACAAAAGCGTCTCCATTCCCTTACGCCGCCCTTGCGATTGCAACGTACACTCAAAGGGTCGAGCTCAACTTCGACGAGACGGCGACGGGAGTTTCGCTTGATTTGGATGATAGTAGATATGCCACTGAGGAGGAAATCGTCGCTACCCTGGCCAAGATCGCGGGTATGAATGGCGAGAGCACAAAGGTTGGCCGAACCTCCCAGATCCCTCTCAACACTGACCACTTTGCAAGGTGTCCGCGTACTCTGATCTAGCGAAAAAGTTGCCCACAATAACATCGGTTCCCGATATTCTCAACGCCCTCGATTCTTTGGATGATTACCTGGCATACCGTACCTTCCTTGCGGGTCACGAAATTAGCGCTGTAGATTGGACGCTCTGGGGAACCATTAGAGGTACGTGATGTAACATAACATCATTATTAGTATTAAGCCCCTCTCCGTTAGCATCTATCAAAATATTGGGTCTACTCAAAAATGGTCAACATGTCCATGCTCTACGATGGTTTTCGTATTTTGAAGGTCTTGAATCTACACAAGTTGCTCTGTCTAGTATTATAGCAGCTAAGGCGAACAAGGCACGGAGCACGAAAACCGCCGCTAGTTTCGCCCTAGGTCTTCAGAATGCCAAGGAAGGCGAGGTCGTGACTCGCTTTCCTCCAGAACCAAGCGGCTACTTGCATATTGGCCACGCTAAAGCTGCAGTATTGAACCAGTACTTTGCACAGATGTACAAAGGAAAGTTGGTCGTCCGGTTCGATGACACGAATCCGACCAAGGAGAGGGCGCGTATTCGCACTCAACCTGTCTGCCTATTGTTTACTTCTAGACCAGGCAGAGTTTGAACAGACCATCCTCCAGGATCTAGAGTTGATGGAGATCAAAGGAGACATCATAAGTCATACGTCAGATTATCTTGATCAGATTTACGAATTCGCGATCAAACTGATCGAAGCCGGCAAGGCGTATGCAGATGATACGGAGCAGGCTCAAGTATGCACCCCAGCAATTTACTATTGTTGTTACTGAAATTCGGGCAGATGCGCGAAGAACGAGGCAAGGGAATTGCCTCTGCACATCGCGATGATGCAGTTGAAGACAATCTAAAGCATTTTGCTGAGATGAAATCTGGCACGCCAGAGGGACTTCGGTGGTGTCTCCGTGCAAAAATCAGCGTAGACGACCAGAATAAAACACTTCGCGATCCAGTTATCTACCGGTGCAACACTATCCCCCACCATCGCACAGGGTAAAATGTCACGTATTCTTGTTAGTGGCCCTTGTGTTCATTTTTTTCTTACAGCAATAAGTGGATAATCTACCCCACCTATGACTTTGCATGTCCCATCGTCGATTCACTCGAAGGGGTCACTCATGCGTTGAGGACCATGGAATATCGTGAGAGGAATGTTCAATATTACTGGATGATAGAGGCACTAGGCCTGCGCCCTGTCGCTATATGGGATTTCAGGTTCGACCATGTTCTCCGTTTCTGTCTACCAATCTAATCGTTGCTTGAAGCCGATTGAACTTCATATATACCTTATTATCCAAGCGGAAATTGCACTGGTTTGTCGATAACAAGATCGTTAGAGGATGGGATGACCCACGGTTCCCTACTATACGAGGTTAGAATAACGGGATTCTTCCACCAGCGACGCTCACGGTTCGAGCTAGGGATTCGTCGTCGTGGCATGACAGTAGAAGCATTAAAGCAATTCATGCTTGCCCAGGGTCCTTCGCAGTCCATTGTTTCCCTTGAATGGGATTCCATCTGGGCTCTCAACAAGAAGGTGATTGATCCAGTTGCTCCCCGGTTCTGGGCGATTCTTGTGGATAAATGGTGCGCTACCACCTTCGGGAGGATTCGAAGTTTATATGTTACACCGCTCCAGCGTACCCGCGACAATCAACGGCGGCTTAACTACAGTCGAAGTTAGGACTCTGCCCCTCCACAAGAAAAATCCAGAGGTCGGCGAGAAGCAAACAGTCTATTCATCCACGATTTTACTCGAGCAGGAGGATGCCGCCTCATTTGAAGACCAAGAGGAGGCAAGGCCGTTTCAACTTGAGCTCGCTCTAAAATAACATAATCTTTCAGATCACCCTCATGGATTGGGGAAACGCTTTTGTGCGTTCGAAAATGGTCGGAAAGGACGGCGAAATAACCGCTCTCACCCTGGAACTAAACTTGGATGGGGACTTCCGTAAAACGAAAAAGAAAATAACCTGGCTCGCCCAACCCACAGATTCCCATCCGGTTGTTGAGGCCACTCTTCTGGATTACGACTACCTGATTACAAAAAAGAAGCTCGAGGAAGAAGACGACGTGAAGGACTTTGTCCCACCAGTGTCCGAGTTTCGCGAAGAAGCACTGGCAGATGCGAACGTGAAAAGGCTCAAAGCGGGCGATATCATCCAATTTGAAAGAAAAGGATATTACATCTTTGACGGTTACTCCGGAGACGGAAAACTCGAGTTTATCAGGATCCCGGATGGACGCGCAGCTGGTTTAGCGAGCAAGGCCAGTAAGGGGGTTGCGACTACCGGGACTCCTCAGGCTGGTCTTGCTATACCACCACCTCAATCTCAAGTGAAGATGTATAAGGTAGACCGTGTCTATGGAGAAGATGGAGTATCTCCAGCATCAGGCAGTAAGATGTATAAAGTAGATAATGTGTACGAGTAAGTACATGATGTGCATTGGGATCCAAAGGCTACGTCGTGGTTCTGTTTGTTTTGGGCATTTAGTTTCACTCCCAAACTGGGGCCAGTCAGCTCGGGACCGAGGAACAGGCGAGACAAGGGGAACCCCAATTTTGGAACTCACCGCGGCTCTAAGGAAATCCTCCTGGGCTACATAGTAGTATCGATATGTCTTTGTGGATATAATTGAGAATAACTATTAAACTACAGTGACATTGTAACTGCGCTCAAGAACACCCCGCTTATATCGTACCGCGCCGTATTCGTTTGCTAAAGTGGGCCAATGATGTACCCCGCCAGAGTTTTGGGCGATCAACGGCACTTGGATGTCGACTAAATTTTCCTCGCCGCAGTACTTCCATGAGTATGAAGGTAACTAAAATGCGTAGTTAACCAAGAGTACTGCACGTCATCGGGATGGTAGCTATTTACCTATGAGTTCCGTTGTCGATACTAGCGGATGCGGCTCGAATTCGAGATAGTGATGTCCAAAACCTGATAGAGGTGCCGCGATAAAATGTTCACCCACACGAAGACTATTCAGGCGAAACTGCCCTTTGAGCTGATTAGAATCGTAATCCAGAAGCTATGGTAAGATTAAGATCGTGTAGCTGAAATAATAGTAGGTTTCCCTACTGTAAGTCCATCTGGCCCGGCCAACCAGAAAAATTCGGTATCGAAGCGTGCAGGTAGTCCGAGAACATTATGTCTAGGAGGGAATCTCACGGTCAGAAGGGACAATAATGGATAGACGCTTACGACAAGATGGCACTCTGTGACCCAAACATTTCTTTGACTGCGACCTTTTCCCTACCAATAATGACCTCTACCGGCCGTTGTCCGTCCCACCCAATTTCTGCGACAGTTACACCGCGCTCGTCGGCAATGACGGTCCTCCGAGTCACTGTAGTTTCACTTTCGCTCTCTGCGTCGGAATCCTTTTCTTCTGCATGGATGAAATGCGAGCGGGTAAGGATAGTGAAACCAAGGGCACCAGATTCCGGGTATACGAGGGGAGAGTCGAGGATGTCTGACTTGGAGAACTTGAGTAGCATCGTGAGTAGAGAAAGAGCAGATTTCGTCGGGAGTAATAAAGTGAGCTAATACTACTATGTGCTGGTGTAATGTGCCGCTATCTCCGACATGTGACGCGTAAAGGCAATATCTCCTTTCGCGGCTCATTTCTGTGCAAAATATATTGTGGGAACATCTTGCGGAAAGCTTGTGCCGCCGCCCACGCCACCGACCGTTTGCTTGCGCTTGTTTTGGTGTGGCAATAAAGTCGGACCAAACAGGAGCCAAACAAACCGACCGTCGAAGTGTACGGCGACGAGCAACCCCAAGGACTCAACACGACGACGTCCTCCACGGCGTCAGAGACGGACCATAAACCATCCCTGATCGTGTTTGCCTTCATAGGCATCGACAAAACGTCGTCCCGGCTTCCCTGTGAACTGGCCCAGAACTCGACTACCGCCATCTCTCTCCGTTCCTCGCATGGCTCAGCGTCGTTCGCCAAATAGACTCTCGTCTTCGTCCTCGGGGAGTTATCATCGGAAAACCAAACCTTCGCTTCGCCATTCGTCTGCTGCACGACGCGCTCTTGCTTTCGTTAATAGATTCCAGAGGTCAACTATTGGTTCCCACGCCTCGCGCGCGTCCGCGCCTTCTTCTTCAGATACCGTCTCTGTTCGCCCTATCCTTGCCGC
>JBBPTU010001692.1:0-10942 GCA_038094295.1 Tylopilus aff. beelii
AAGGTTGCATCGTGTCCATGCATAATAGATGGACAAGGAGGATAATGCACCAAACTGGTAAGCTCAGGATCGACGAAAGTAAGAGCTGCATAGCAGGGCTCATAACCTGACAAAGTTGCAAATGGAAATACAACGACGGCAGCACCAACACAGAGTCAGTGGGAAGTACTCACTGAGTGACTTAGGTCGAAGATAGAACTCTTAGAGAGTTGGATGGGAGTGTAACGACGTCTGGTGAAATCGTTAAATTGACCAAGGGCTTAAGGCCCTGGTTATATAGGGAATAGTGATGAAACAAGTATGATATCACTATTCTATAAGTGGTTGAAACCACTGTATCCGATATGAAACAAAGTGATGACAGTGTCTAGCTTGAGACATGTGTCATATCCATCTTTTGTTTCATTGATGGTTTCTATCCATCTGAGACGGATTCCTGAAACCTGTAAGACAATCATCATTGTGTTATCTCCGAAGTAGATCCAGTTCCAAGACTGTTAGATCTAGGTCAATCCTTAATCAGAGATTTCCAACATAACAATCCCGGCACGCTCATCCACCCCCACCAACCTGGAGTGCCAGCTCCTCCTTTACCTTTCAAGTGGTTTGCCAGCACTGGGTGTGGTGATCTTGTCAAGATCCAGTCTTTCCACAAGGGCACTCAGACGTGGATCGAGGAGGAAATTCTCGAAGGTCATAGTGACTGTGTGTGCAATGTTGCATGGGCACCCGACATTGGGCTACCAAGGAATTACATTGCTTCAGCGTCGCAGATATGTTACATGGACTGTAGAGGTACATTGAAATCCTGAAATCCTTTCGTTTTAGGACAAGTCTGTACTGATCTGGATGAAGGACACACCAACTGCACCATAGGTCAGAATGGCCCTTGATTTATCCCCCACTGCACCCCAGAATATAACATCAACATCATCCAAGTTCCCTGATGTCATCTAGTGTGTTTCTCACAAGTAACATCCTTGTTGTGAGCTGTGGTGATGGAAAGGTCACAATAGAACCGATGTTGCCTATCTCACACCGTACTGGTATATCGAGCAGGAGATCAAGAAGGTTTTCCCCGGTTGCTGCCTCTACGAGGTCATCCAGTAGATCGTCGAGATCTGTGCTGTGGCAGAAGAGGTCATGGGGTCATCAGAGGTTGCCGGAGTGGGCACGGTAGAGTGGCAGTGTCACAGGTCAGGGTAGTTGGCCGTAGTCCCTCCCCTTTTGTCTTCCCTCCGCTAGACTTTCCAATCATGACTTTTTCACCACCGAATCCACGCTTGTTCTTCGGTGAATTTGCGGTCGCCTCTTTGTCTCCCGACGGATGTGCTGTGGTTCAGACTGCGTAAACAGTAGCTCGTGTTAAAATGCTAGCAGTGCACGTGGCCTCTGAGAGGGTCGTCCTCCACGCATTATGTTATCAGCTACCACTTCTGCTCTGTCATGCTGGTTTTTCTATGGGCGTGAGTTGCCTACTAATCTGGGATTGTCCAGCCTCAGGCGTTGGCTGATTTGAAGCAAATCGTTGATCTAGGCCATATAAAGAGACAGGTTTGATGTTCCCTGAACCCTACCACCACATTCTCTCTAACAACAATTCCTTCAAAGCGGACCCCACATGAATCAGGCTCGGTTCAACCAGCCCAACAAGTGTTTTGACACGATGTTGTCCACAGCAGAGTCAAGGTCAACCCTAGTAATTTTTGCCTCTTTCTCGAAGGAATATGCGTCCAGGAAGATACTGCCAAGTGTATCGACAATCTCGTTTCTAATCCGCATGGACTTCCTTCCATCCGCGATGCTATGTGTTTCGACCTTTCTCTCCAGTTCTTCAACAGCCTTGCCACAAGTACCCTCAAGTATCTGCCGCAGACCTTGGTGGGGGCATGCTAGACTATATCCTCGTTGCTATCATCGACCCTACTCTCTTCTGGTCAGCATTCGCACGAGAATCTGAGACAGCAACTTGACCGAGGGGGCTCAGCTCGTCTTTGCGAAACTTCTAGACAGGTTGATCACTCTCAAGGATTGGGATGCCTCCTCATATAGGATTCTCGCCTGAAAACCAACCATATTCAACAGACTACTCACATCCTCGCAGCATAAAGTGCGGGAGATTGCCTACCATATCAAGCACATCCTGGATACCTTCGCTTCTGGCGCCACCCCTAGTGGTTTGTACGGCCCCGGAGGTCGACATGACAATGACTTTCCATGCTTCCGCGATGTCACCATTCTTCCTACCGCCAATGAAATCCTCAGCAACCAACCTCCTTTCATCAGACCTGCTGCTATTTTAGACAATCCAGAAGCATCGGATACTCGTGTCGCACATTATTTAGACAACACTTTTCGTATGCTCAGGGAAGATATGATCTCCCACATGTGAGAAGAGCTCCAGATCGCGCAGAAGAAGAAACCTGGTCGACATTGCGGTTTTCACATCATTGGACTCTCGATAGTTGATGAGTATACTGGCTCGCAAGATAGAGGCTCATGTTGGGGACTCGTCCTTTAATGTCGTTATGATCTCCCACAGCTCCGGGGGATAGGAGATGTTGCCAATAGAAAAAAGTTCCTTTCGGACGATCCAGTGGGGTTCAAGATCCTCAGACATCAATCTCTCGCTTGTCTCATTGCAGATGGAGACATCTGTTTTGCCACCCTCCTCCGCGTGGACGATCTACTTGCACAGAACCCCCCGCCCATCGTCCTTCAAGTGGAGGGTGAAGCTAGCACGTCCAAGGCTCTCCTTCGTTTAAGCACAGGGAAGCAGGTGGAACTACTTCAGATTGATACTGCTCTGTTTGCTTATGAGCCGGTTCTTAAGGCGCTGAAGAACATGCAGCTCATACCTCTATCGGACGAGTTACTGTTTTGGGAGGACGGAGAGAGGTTTCAGCTACCCCCTACACAGGTCGACAAGGTCATAGAAGCGCTCTCGAGTGATCCATCCATAGACCTCCAATCAGTCCTCGATATGTCCAAGTCAGTTCAACTCAACCCTTCCCAAGCGAAATCTCTACTTGCTGGCTACGCCAACGCGTTGCATTAATTCAGGATCCTCCAGGTACGATCTACCGTCCAGCCATTTGACCATACACTCATTCTTTACATCGTACACCAGGCACCGGAAAGTCTTTCATTGGCGCTCTTCTTGCCAAGGCGATCCACGAGCACACAACTCAAAGAATTCTTGTCATCTGTTATACCAATCATGCCCTCGACCAGTTCCTCGAAGATCTCATTGGAATCAGCATCACTGCTGACTCGATTGTACGCATTGGTGGACGTGCAAGTGCGTCCGTGCAGCACCTTTCCTTGCAGTCGCATCGTGCCAGCATACTCCGTAGCGGAGTGGACGTTCGTGAACGAGACGAAATCCAGGTCTGCTTTCCTGGTCGGACGTTTACAGAGTTCTTTCTGGGCA
This sequence comes from Tylopilus aff. beelii, assembly GCA_038094295.1. Classification (NCBI taxonomy): domain Eukaryota; kingdom Fungi; phylum Basidiomycota; class Agaricomycetes; order Boletales; family Boletaceae; genus Tylopilus; species Tylopilus aff. beelii. The sequence goes on from JBBPTU010001692.1 coordinate 3,434, forward strand.
CTCGTGCAAGCAGACACAAAAGATCTCGCTCGACGACATCCTTACCTACGTAGAGTTTGAAGACCCTAATTTTTGGGACGCTTTTCAGATTCCGGCAGTGCCCGAAGGATCATAGATCATGGGAAAGAATAGAAAACCTATTCGGAATGATTATCTTCTATTCCAGTGGTCGAAAGGACGGGACGCTAACATATTCAAGAACCACCCAATCGTTCGTGATGCGACCACAATTTGGAACATGGATCGTCCCTCTCATCAGGCGTTGTTCACCAAATGGAAAGGGGAGATCGTCAAAATACTGGTTTCGGACATGTGCAATGTTGGCAGGGATTATAACAACGCTCAAGCCGAGCTGGCCCACAGATCCAGTGACTCTGTGGTGGCCCTTTTTGAAGACGAAGAGGATCATCACATGTACGACCACTGGAGCTGCCAAATATACCAAAAATCTCATTGCTGCTGACCCCAATGTGCTGCTCGTCGAGGAAGCTGGTGAAATCTTGGAGAGCCACATCCTGACGGGTCTGAGTGAAAAGACGGAACACATGATTCTCATTAGTGATCACAAGTACGCACTGGTTTCTCCTACTACACTCTGAGCCCTCATCCTGTCACAGCAGCTTCATCCGAAAGTGAACATGCCCCATCGCCATCCTGCACGGCATGTCCTCCCCAAAGCGTACGAGGACAACTTCTCCATGCCTCCTGAAGAGATCCACATCCTGCCTTCTGATCCAAATGTGCAACCTCATCGCCCGGTGGGGATGTACCGACCCCGTCGCACGTCGGAGCCCCAGCGTCAACCACGACCCGTCGTTTTCGACGACAAACCCGAGGTGATCAAACCCCTCCCTCCTCACTTTCCCCCCAGCCACGTCGAGGTACCCCAGCCCGCCATGTATTCACACTTGCAACACATCCACGTCCCTTACGATCACCAGCACCCTGGCCACTCACACTTGCGTTGCAATCGGCCACCCCCGTCAATTGTTTATGCCCCAGTGATCCATCACCATGCGACAGATCATTACGCCCCGCCTACGATTGTGTATGCCCTGCATAAAGCTCCCGGGATGTCCTATACGGTTTCTACCCGACTGGGTCTGGATTCCCTCAATACCCCCATATCACGGCAGCGCCATACAAACCCATGCACAGCAAGGTCTCTTCCATCCACAAGGAGCCACGATATGGGGCCAGAGCTCCTGTCATGCACAGGGAGCACAGCTTACCCTGTGCTCCGTCCCCGCTCAGCGAGGTCGCCAGCAGAGACTTTGGAGGCACCTACTACATCATCCTGACCCCAGGCCAAAAGGTCAAAGTTTTGGTACGTCATCGTTCGCGACGTTCACACCACGTTCATTCTTAGACGCTAGGGCAGTCCACTGACCCACGGTCCTATATGCACAGGTTGGTGCCGAGCTGTCGCTCTACACGGCAAGCTCCACCACCAAATCAGGCTCATCACCTCACACGCCGTTTAGCTACTCGGGCGCGAGCAGCAGTGGTGGCGGAGTGAGGAAACCACTGTTTAGTCAGCTGATGAGCATCGCGTTGGATCTGTGGCCGTCTCGCCAGTTTCTCCAATGGTGACATTCATTTGGCAACTCGTCCCATGGGCGTTCCCATAAACGCTGACCATTTTCATCCACTGGTCTATTTTCTTTTATTCAAACTTCTTATACCCCCGTTTTCGATTATGGCTCTCGTCACAACATGATTATGTTTGCAAGTAAAAACGTCACCAACCACTGGCTCGTAATACCCCTTGTTCCCATAGACGGTTTGGGCAGATTCTTATATGGCAACTCTTGTAGCTCTAATACACACGACCACTCTCCTTTTTGCCTAGTTCCTCGCCTCATGTTACTCACATGACACCACTTTCTCTCTTTATGTGTCATCACCCTTCCAAATAACTTATGCATTTTCCTCGTTTGCTCTCTATTGTACAAGGCGTCTTTGCTCCTTTTTTTGCACACATGTTGTAGTAGTACCCATGTCATGTGCCCTTTGGATTACCGTCAGATATGCTTATGTCACAGCAGGCACCCAGATTTCCAAATAGAACCCCCCTCGCTGTTGCCAGCACATGTGTGATGGGATTGATGGATTGTTGAGAAATCTGGTATTTCTTTATTACATAATGGTTTATCCTGATACCAGAGTTCTAGACTCGATGACATAATATGATGTTATCATGAGTTATTTTCACTATTCATCATCTATGATTGTTCGTTGATATGACATCATAGATAAGAGCATATAATGCTATTGGTTGATTACTAATAGCTAGATCACATGATCGTTTCATGGTGTTCTACACCATTCTTTCACCATACTATACATAGTTATAGGTGTATACAGGTACAAACAATACCTGTAGTATATAAACTGGGCCTCTCGTCCCAGAATAATAACGAGCTCCTTGACTTCGTTCCAGTATCATCTTCACTCAGCCCCTACACTTGTCCACAACCCCACCCTTACCACCCTAAGGTTCAATCCTTGCGATACTCCCCTCCTAGTGAGTCTCCCACTAAAGGTCTTTCTACCTTTCTGTGCACCATCGAGAGACATGGTACTCTCAATAGGTTATGAGCCCTGTTTGATCGATTTGCTGTCTTTGATTCATGTGACCTGATGCCTTTCGATCTCGCACAGTGGGGAGAGTTTGCTCAGCAACTCGTTGAGGCTCTTGTTGGCATGACAACCTTCTTCCTTGTGTTTCTTATTAATGTGGGAGAAGTTGATCATTTGGAGGACACTATCTTTGTGATACTGTGAAACAATCTTCGCATTTGCATTGATCAGAATCCACATTTGAATGTTCATACTTTGGATTCTTCTGATCGGATCAGTACTGACCATTGGGTGATCTATGTGCGGTGTTTTAGAACCCCACAACCCCAAGGTAGTACTTCTCCTCCAGTCCCTCCTCCATCGGTCCACTCTAGTGGATCTTCATACCACCAAGTCCCTCAAGCTCTTCGGTTTATTCCTTGACCTCCTACTCCAGGAGAGCCTCACAAGGATCAACTGTCAGGTAATTCTCGACCTCCCTCTTTGGGAGAGACCAACAAGATTGACCCTGTTCGCCTAGTCCCTAGTCCTGCTCAATGAGCAGTACATCCTCCTACTTCCGATCCACACCTTCCACCTCCTGACTATGCCAGTTTTTCCTGGCAAGTCGCTCTCCACCCTCATCCAGAGTTTCCTTTACTCCCTCATTATCTCCCTTGTCCTTCTTGTGGTCGTAACCTCGACATCTCAGAATGTTGCACTCATCCTTTCAGCACTTTTGTTCAAAACGGACCTTACTTAGGTCCACAAGCCAAGTTCAACGTTGAGGTTGCCCTCAACTGTCCCTATATCTTTACAGAACGTGTTGTTGGACCCACTCCTCTTGTCGAGAACCTCCATCACCCTCTCTTCGAAGCTCCTCGAAATGCCAGCATACCCACCATCAATGATGCTAGCAACATCGTCGCTGATGAATTGCTTCGCTGGGATGCATGTCCACCATACTGTGGAGCTAGAACAGGTGCTCATAGAAGGCCCTCATCTGACAAACCATCACCTCCACAAAGTCGCAACATTCCACCAACTCCAGAAGCCAAAGGCTCCCCGCCGAGACTTCGTCGCTGCAGAAACCGACGAAGAAACCGATGTACTGAAGAACGAATCTCTGGAAGTCATGAAGATGGGACCCCACTTCGTGAAGGCGCCAAGCCTCCTTCAAATGAGGCCCAGCCATTACAAGGGGAATCAGATGGGATGGTCGAAACGAGTGGTAATCCCTCTCACCATTCCCCTGGTCGAAACTCAGAATAGGACAATTTCCAATGTTAATTTGTTCTCTTACGAGGATGAAACCCTCTTTTCAATCTATGAAGGGGCGGGCATCGCAATTGAAGTACCTATGGGCAAATCCTGTCCATTGGCACTTGTCCATCATCAAGGTTTCGAGATTCTGGATCTTCATACAAACAATATGGTTTTCTCTCACTCTCATCTTCTCTGGAAGTCTTTATGGCTGAATATTGACTATGACGTTTTTGCTGGTGATATCAGGATGAGATACAAGGATTGGATTCCCTCCTCTCGGGAATTCAATAAGAGATACAATGAATGGTGTCGTCTTCACTTCTATTCTTCTCTATCTAAAAAGGAACTTTGCTTATTACGTCGAAAGCAGAAGTTAATATGGGATGCAGACCCAGCTTCTATACCCGAAGAAGCTGACGCTATCTGAAGCGTCATTGGGGGAAGAGTTCGGTCTCCAAGCCGTCAAACAGCTGCATCTCTTGGAGGAAGAGTTCAGTCTCCAAGCCATTGAACAGCTGCATCTCTTGGAGAAAGAAAGTGACAACTTCAAAAACAGTTGCGATTTTCTGGACACTATTATGCCTCCTCTGTATCCGCTGCCTTATTGGTGTACTTATAGCATAAACAAGAAGTACATTTCTCCTTATCAAACCTTTCTTGCTCTTAACATTGATCCTTTCGGACCACATACCAAGTTGTATCTTCCCTATTATTCTTTAAATGAACCTAACGTCATTCTAATTGCTGGTTTCTTTTCAGACACTATGGTTCCAAACCCTCATTATTTTGAGGAGTTGTATTATCTCGATTTCGAGAAATATGCCAGTGAACCAATGCCTTTATGGTATTGTGATGTAATGACGGTTAGAGATCTATCATTAAAAGAATTGAAGATATGGCAAAGGATCTATAACAAGCAAAGAGCTTTAGATCCTAGGATCAAGAAAGAAAGGAGACGTCTGCGGATAGAAGATAGGTACCAAACAATCACGATTACAGGAATTCCCCTACCAGGATTGAAACAAGGAACCCCCTTGTCTCCACTTACTCCTCTTAGTGGAACTTCCTCTGGTGGAACCGGATCTGGAACTGGGACTCCAAGGACTCCTACTTCTCCTCTTTATCTTTTGTTATGGGCTGGGCTGAGATCGAGGCGCAATACGCTGAGTTACATCGCACCATCAATCGTGCTACTGAAGCGTTTGTCCAAGCAGGCCTTCTTAGCTCCTCAGACCGGGACCTGTACCTCGTATATCCTATGGGGGATTCGCGTGTGGGAAGCCCAACCACAGAGTAGCTGGGTACCTATCTTTTTCTTAGTCATCAGTTCCCTTCTCTGGCTTCCGATCTGATCTTATCTTGTACACCGCCATACGGACTCAGTAGAAGTGTCCACTGCCTTGCACAGTCCACAGTATGTCTTCCTTCCTATCTTTTCATCTCCACTCGCACTGCCTCCGGATGGGGTCTGTAGTTAGTACTTTCTCGGACGCTCCACCTCCCCCTGCCAATTCTCCTTATATTGGTAGTAGTTTCCCATCCCCTTCATAGTTACGTATAAAAGCGCCACTATCAGCGCCCATGTACTTTAGTTAGATCTATGCAATCATCAGCGTAACTTACTCACGCCGCTCGAGTGAGCGAGACTCTGCCCTGGCTCGTAATCACCATACTTGTGTCATCGTCACCCTGACCTTCACTTATTCCCTTCAGATCTTCACGCAAGCCCTCGCCCTCATCATCGGCGAAGTAGTAAATCGCTATCGCGTTAACATCTTTCAGTTTGGTCTCCTATCTTAGAGACAGCAATAACTGACTTCTTGAATTTCTTTGATCAGTAAATCACAATGGCAGCTAACCTACCCACCGAATCAACTCTCAAAATCAACAACACTTCTCTTCTTTGTGTTCCTATCCTTGTTGGAACCACAAACTGGTCCATCTGGGATATTCGTATTAAATCTCTCCTGGAGATGTATTCTGTATGGGAGATTGTTGCTGGCACGACTACCTATATTGGAATCCAGACCCAACCAGTGGCACAGCCAATGGTGGAGAACGCAGATCAAGTAAAGTGGAAACTTCTTGATAAGCGAATCACTGGAGTTATTGCCAATACAATCTCTGACAATCTCCTAGAACATGTAGATTTTACCTGGGACACAGACATTCACTCTCTTGCCAAGAAGCTATATGATAAATTAGCTTCTCTCTTCACTACCATGGGACTTTCTGGAAAGCTTTTACTCTTCCATCAGGCAACTCGAATGTGTATCAATCCAAAGAAAAATGCCGATGAAGATTTAGACCATCTTCAATCAAAATTCAATGAGATGACAAAAGCTGGTCTTGTTTTTCCAGAATCCTTTAAAGCCATGTTCCTCCTTACACGTCTTCCCGACTACTTCATTCCTTTTTCTTCCACCCTTGTACAGACAATTGAAGAAACCAACTTCACGGTGGAAGAAATCACTTGTCGTATCTGGAGCGAAATTAACTTCCGCTCCACTACTTCCCAACCCCTTGCTCATCGTATCAGCAGTGCTGTTGTACCTGCTGAACCTTCTGCTAACAAGACCACAGTTATTCGGAAGGGTCCACCTGCTAAACAGCAGTGGAACAACCAGCAACGTGCTGGACCCTCTCAAAACCAAGGAAACTCTGGTCCTTCACAGGAACAGAAGCCTCATTCCTTTGGTGGAGCTCCACAAGCTCCTAAATGTACTCAAAACCAGAAGAGATATGATCAATGACAACGCCAACAGGCTAAGAAGGGAAAAGGGAAAGCTAAGGTGAATGAAGTTGTCGGATATATCAACATCCTTGAAACAGAAGGAATTGCTTCCATCCAACCCATCCCGGAAGATGGTGAAGTTATGGATTGGGACAATCCTTGCTCTCGCTTTACAGATCATCTGTTTCAGGAGGAGGATTACATGGTGGTATACAGTGAAGATACTGGCATGAACATAGCCGGTCCCAGCAAGCCCTTTTGAACCCACTTCCTCAGACGTAAAGCCTTTGGTTGAAGAAGCAGAGTCTACTCAAAAGAAGGCTGACGGAAAGAAGAAGAAGAAGGAGAAGCCAATGAAAGTTGTAATTGGAGGTTTAGCATCTGGCACGGACCATTTTGGCAACTGGGAAAAGTTGTTGTCATCGAGGAAACCTTCCAAGGTGACCTATGTGGAACCTAAAGCTTCCACCAGTAAGCTTGCACCTACTGCTGATGAGCTTTTAGCGAAAAATCCACAAGGGATTGTTAAACTTCCACCTCGGAAGTTTACGAACTGGGAGTTTGACCCATTCTTCGATTATGATGATAAGTACTTTATTGACAATGACGATTCCTTTGCCTTGTATGTGTGCGCATGTGATTCTGAACAAGAATTCAACAAGACACACTGGTTAGTGGACAGTGGCTGTACTAACCACCTAACTCCTTTCGAGGAAGATTTCGTGCATTTGCTCGAAAATAGGACGGTTGCCACTGTTGCTAATGGTGCTACGGTGTCACTTCTTAGAATGAATCTAATAGACACTAGCAAATCTATAGTGAGATCCACTCCCCAGGGCCAATCTGAACCAGCACTAGATATCCTGACAACAGAAAATACCTAGGCGAATAGTGAATGTAGACTAGTACAATCAACTATGATGTGTTACCACTTTAGCCAAATGGAT